>CAJNDS010001635.1:740980-771682 GCA_905221605.1 Symbiodinium natans | reverse complement strand
ACACGCTTGTACTGCCGGAAGCATTTCCATCAGGAGGGTCTCCCGCTGTACTCTGCCCATTGCATGTGTAGTCGGCTGCGTTCCCTGTGTAATTTGCAGGGGATCCCACTGAAGGATCCCAAACACGCATGTTCTCGAGTGGGAATGAGCAGCTGCTGAGGTTTCCAAGCCAGTCAATAAACCTGACACCTGCATGCAAACAGAACGAAAAAGATAACAACACATTGAGCTTGTCGGCAATGTACCTTCCTCTAGACCCTAGATCTTTGATCACCCAGATGGGCCTTGATGCTCCATAGTCCACAGGTCATCGCTCCTGTGCATGCCATGACTGGAGCCAGATGCGATATAGGTCCGAAGAAATGCGGGAGGGAGTCGACTCTCCATGTCACGCACCATCGCCACCATGCCTGTGCTCCAGTCTCCTGGCAGCCCCCCGAATAAGCTCCAGTAGAGCTTCTGATCGCTGTCTTCAGACCTGGCGGGCCCATGATGATTTCGATCTGTCATGGTCTGACTGTTGATGTGTGGGAAATCCCCTCAGCAAATGGAGGAAAAAAGTGGAGCAACGGGGAAGACCTTACAAGACAGTGCAGCCATGAACAAGACGTTCGTCGCGATCCGCCTGGTGAAAAGCCCGAAGCTCATCCGTCCTCCCAAGCTCTCCAATGCCTCTGCCATGTAGCTTCCCAAGTTCCAGTCGGGTTTTTGGAGAGCCTCAGCGCTCCAGTACGAGCTCTGGGAGGCCACCAAAGGATTCGTCGCATTCCAGGCACGGTCCACAATCCTGGGCATGCTGTTTTTCATGCAGCAGGGTCGACTCCACCCAAACAGCCTCTCTCTCCCACTTTCTTCTCTCTTTCCCTCTCCCTCTCTCTCCAGTTCCCAGCTGTTGTGTGGGGTTCGCGAGCTTGACTGTAATTTGGAGTACACACGGTTTTCAGTTTTCAGCTCCTTGTTTTGTTGCATGATGCATGTGAAGGCGCGGGGTGATAGACATGCCTTGTGAGCATGGCTCATATTGAGGTAGCGTCAAGAGGTCAGGGCTTCACTTTCTGCAGTCGCCCTACGTGGTTCTGTAATGCATCTTTCTCAACGTCTGCTCTCACTTCTGAATTCAACAGCCACCACTCTGAACTTAATGCTGGCGCATTCACCCCTGAAGCTGCCAAAGCTAGAACCTCAGGCCCCAACAACTCGGCGAACTGAAGGCTAACTCTTCTAATGTCTTCCTTTTCTCCACGTCACGGCAGTGTCTGGTGACAGACTTCACCAGGGCAAAGCAGGTGGAGTGCAGAGTCCGACCAACCGGACACTGTGGCAATCGGCCATCGTAGAGCGATCTGTTCATGTGCTCCCTTTAGAACCTAAAAAACATAATATCTTTAATATCCTCCTTGGGTTTTATATAAACAAAATAAAAAAACCCAAGGGGGATATAGGTTCATGTGCGTCATGCAGTGGGGAAGGGGAGACCCCCACGCGTCCAGAATCAAATCCTGACCTTTATCAGCATGTTGCATGGGGTTCGGGCCCCTTTTTGCATCCGGACTCCTGTGGGTGTTGCCAGAAACTGCCCAAGCAAAGGCTTCCCGAACCCTAAACCCTAAACCCCAATCCTCAAACCGATGGGGAAGTGCGGGTTGCGAAGGCCTTGCCTGCCGCGTCCATGCAAAAACTGCCCAACCGCCGGCAGACTCCCCGATGACGTGTATGCGCTGGAGGGCCGGGAACCTGATCTTCCAGGATGCAAAAAAAAACCTGCTGGTAGAAATGTAGAAGGGCATCCGTTTTGATAAGGGAACCCAACCCCTAAGAAAAGGAATAGGGGTGTTTCCGGATCGGGCAGAAAATCCACCTGCGCATTGCTCTGCTCCATGCTGCTGGCAGACAAGGTGCTCTTGCTTCGCCCATCTCAAGACGGAATCAACGTTCAGCGCACCCAAGTGCCGAACCTGCATGGCACTACCATTTCCGTCCGGGTACGTCGCGATGTTGCTTCCCAAATGCTGGTCCCCTGTACAGTACGGCAAGCTGACGTAGGTCCATGTCCTCCAGATCAAAGCGCCCTCAGCCCAACCTTCTCAATCACTGGATGCTAACTCACCGCACCATTACATATAAAGGGAACAACGGCATCATTACAACGTCACAGCCTTTTACGGACTTTCACGCCCAAGCCCTCCCCACACCCACCTGTATGGGTTGTCCTCTCTGCAGAAATCCCAGATTCCATCCCCCAGCAGTGGCAGCTTGCACAATGTTACTCTGTCTCCGAGGAAGGTCTTAGCAGCAGCCACGGCATTGAACGAAATCCAGTATCTGGTCGTCTCACCTGGACGGATGCACAAATTTTACATTTTGATCTTGGACCCAGGACCCTCGACCACAAGACCTCGGGCCTTGAAAGCCCGTCGTCGTGGCGTTGCAGGTTTCATAGTTCCAACAGCCACCTCCCATCATCCACTTTCACAGCACATTGAAGCCCCCAGTGCTGGGTCTTATGTAAGCTAGCTAACCTTCCTGCCAGAAGTGATTAGGATTGTTGTCCAGCAGCCATACTACAGTCATGTCGTGGCTTCTAAAGCAAAGCACCTCCGCCAAAAAACTCGATGACCATGTCCTGCTCATTGGGTCCGTCTTCAGGTATTCTCACAACAAACTCATAGTCATCACCAAGACCACAGCCAGTTCCGTCCTCGCAGGATGCAAGGTGATGATTGCGAACAGGTGAAAGACAAGCTGTAAAACACGACATGTAGCTTCTCTCGATTAAGCAGCCCGATGCCAGATCACGTGCTCTGTCCTGCGATGGAGGCTGCAGAATGTGAAAGGTGTTATTCTTCAGTTCCGACTTTGTCGGTAAAGCAGCCGCCGCACAGACGTGCAAAGCCACCGTGAGGACTCGAGAGCAAAGCATCGGCACAGGAGCAAGGCGTGCCAGCCAAAGTGCTTTCAACGCATGAGTTGACAAGAGTCCAGGCATGTTTGTTTGTCTTCTCGGGGTGTTTAACTTGTTGAGACCAAAGAAGTCAAACAACAAGATCGCATCTGTCACCATGAGCCTACTTCACTTCCCAAACCCTTGATCCAATCATCCAACGAGACGATGAACTTGTTCATTGTTCCACGTGTCAACACTAAGGGGAAAGTAAGAGAGACTCGATGGGCGTACCGAGGACCATGGCTTTTTCTCGAGGCCTACTCGCAGTATGGACGAAAATGGCAATCCAGCCTAGGCACGAGCGGGTGCGCGCTCACCGTCCTCGAAACGTAATTAGTCATAGCCGCAGGCGCGATCGCAAGTCGCAGTCGCAGTCGCAGTCGCAGGCGCAGGCGCAGGCGCAGGCGCAGGCGCAGGCGCAGGCGCCGTCGCCGCGGCGGCGTCGTCGTCGTCGCAGTAGCAGTAGCAGTAGCAGTAGCAGTAGCAGTAGCAGTAGCAGTAGCAGTAGCAGTAGCAGTAGCAGTAGCAGTAGCAGTAGCAGTAGCAGTAGCAGTAGTAGTAGTAGTAGTAGTAGTAGTAGTAGTAGTAGTAGTAGTAGTAGTAGTAGTAGTAGTAGTAGTAGTAGTAGTAGTAGTAGGAGGAGCAGCTCACAGCCAAAGGAACAACACAGCATTATTTTTTGAAAGCGGGAGACATGGGTTCGCGCGTTGATTGATAATAATTCGAATAGTTTTTTTTTTTTGGGGGGGGGGGGGGGTTATTGTATAGTATACTTATACAGGGGCCACAAATTAGAAATTCTTCCGACTCCTATAGTGGAAGCTTTGTTTGTGCGCCTCTACATAGAACCCCATGATATCTCAACTCTGATCCCCGAAAAAGACAATCGATAATATCGCGAAATTTTGTCTGCAACACTATGCTCTGCACCCTCAGCCCATATCCTCACCTTCGGGACTTCATCTGCTAGCTAAAGCACTTGGGGCCTTTTCTTCAGCCAACTAGACAATGCAGCCGCGCATGCTGCAGTTTCGCAGCTCATCTGAGCAAGCACCTCGGATTCATTCGCCAAGGGGATCGCGGCATGCTCTAGATGCAGCATGCATGCCATCTGATCGAGAAGTCTAGCGGCATTCTACATGCACTTCAGCATTTCATGCTCGTCAACCAAGACATGGAAGCTCTCAAAGCCTGTGCAAACTCTAACTCCCCTAAATCCTGAACCCTAATGCCCTAAACCCTTCTTTCATTGTGAGGGCCATGCCGTGTGCAGGTCATCTGGTAGCGGGGAGAAGGCATCGACTGTCCAGCCGGCGGCATCTGCCCGCAGCTTCGGGGAGGTCAGGGTTTATAGGGTTGCTGGTTGGACAGGGCTTCGCAGTGACAACGTGTTGCATGAGACGAAGCAGTCTGCAAGCCCTCAAACCATGAGCGTCGAACTTAGCACAAGCTGCCCTAGAACTCTTGGTCGGGTGTGGTCAGGTCACAGGAAGGACGAAGCTGCAGGGCTTCGTTGCAACTTCTTGTTCTTCAACCCTAGCTTCGCATAGGCGAGCGGTTGATGGGTAGTGGTAAGGGTTAAGGGTTAAGGTTTAGGGTTTAGGGCTGGAGCCTTGGGCGAAGGTTTAGACGGATCAGCCGAGTGAGCTGCGCTTCCCATGCATCCTGGAAGCCTTGATTTCCCGCCCCTTGGATTTTCTCCGGGTCTTCTTACTTTTCAGGGCTTTAACGGCAAGCGTAGACAGGAGAAGGACTTGCCAAATAACGCGGCCCTCAGTTTAGCTGCTTTGTGCGAGCATGCAATGCGTTTAGGTTGAGGTATGGGCCTTCGGCTCCATCTGCCAGCGGCGTCGCCAAACGCAGCTGGAAAGAGTGGAGAAAGACCTCGGTTCAGGGTGTGTGGCAGAAAGGCGATCGTGGGGAGTATTAGGGAACCTTGGGTTCCATAACCTCCTTGAACTCCCCTCCCTTAAGAACTCTATAAGTAATCAACATGATATGTATCACCCCTTTTAGTCCCCAACTTCAACGAGGGTGTCAAAGAGGGTGTGCAAACCCAATCCTTGGAATCCGAAACACGTTGCAACCCATTCTCCGACTCATGACCCTTTGCCTTTGGCTTCCTAGGAGAAAAAGGTTGCACAATTAGTTGCTGTGGCTGTGTGTGTGTGTGTGTGTGTGTGTGTGTGTGTGTGTTTCGTTTTGGGTTCATTCATGATGGTGAGTTTCGCCGATTTCGCACTCAAGCCCGCCCAGGAAAAGCCAACTGCCGTTGCGTCGAGGCTTCGAAGTCTCATGGCAAACCCCTGTAGCCTTCAATTCGCCCCAAACCTTCAAAAACGCAAGCCCAAAGCTGCAAGCCCAACACCATGGGAGCCTTTGGCCGCCAGCTCTTGTGAAACGTGAGCCGACGCACTCCTGTAATTCCCACAGATCCCCAACCAGCATCCCAAGAGTGGGGCTGCGGGAGTGCAGTAGGACGGTGGAGGGTGGCGGGGACTACCGTAGCTAGCAACGGACCCTTTTTGAACCCAGATTGAACAAGCAACGGACCCTTTTGCAACTGATTTGGGGCATTAGTATTTCAACAAGGCCTGAAGCCCAACACTATGGCCCCCCCTGTCTGAGTCATATTGCAGAGCAACTTACAGATCTTCTTTATAAGCTCTTACGGTGGTTGCCGAGCCGAAAAGGGTCCTTAACTTAGATCAACACCCAAACTGGAACCAACTCTTGCTCAGTCGGGGTGCGCGTGAACAGCCGGCGAGGCTGCTGCCCCCATATGCCTCGCGCATCCGAGCCCTAAACCCTAAACCCTAAGCCTTAAACTCTAAACCGCGGGTCGATACAGGGTGTCGACTCGCAGGACATGGCGAAGCCAAGCTGGGAAACGCGAAGCCCTACAAGCTGAAAGATGCCCCTAATACAGGGGTCGGAATAGTTACTAGTATTATTCCCTTACGGTCCCTTTATATTCATACTATAAACCCTAAACCCTAAACTTTCCCTAAACCCTACAAACCTATTCTAAATACTAAGGCCCCTCAAATACTCGAGTCGGCTTAGCTTTTCTGCCGGGGACTGGCGTTAACCCATGAGCCTCCGAGTAAGTCATGGGATTTGGCATGCGCCCCTATCGCTGGGGATATAGTACAAAATCCCGTTAAGGGACCCTTAACAAGGGTACATCTTTTTTCGGAAACCCCCTTATAAGTAGGGCAGCTAGAGTTGCGAACTGGCTACTTTTGGCTACCCGTGAGCCTCCGAGCACGCTTGGCAAGACAAGGGTCTGCAGACAGAGCTTTCAAGTAAAATCCGAAACTGACCCCTGTCCCTAAACCCTAAACCCTAAACCCTAAACCCTGAACCCTGAACCCTAAACCGCAACAGGTTGCCTGATCCGCCGCCAGGGGATGGCCAAGATGGGCGCAGTGCGCGCGAATTTGGTGGGTGCGGCCTGGAATAGGATTAGGGGGCCCTTGGGGATATAGACCCTCTGACTGAGGTCCCTGTTGAAGAGAGCCAGAAGAGGGTTAAGACGGGGTTCCCTTTTAAGGGTCCCCCTTATCCTACCTAGGAGTATAGGGTATAGGGTATAGGGTTTAGGGTCTTTTTTCCCAGGGTTTATGCAGTTTGACACGAATCTTGACCACATGACTTCGGAAAACATCTTTGAGGCGGCTCTACCGGCGTGCCGATGCTGGATGGTTGTGAAGATGGAACTCAGCAGATAGGAAGCTTCCAATCTGCCCTCAGCCCTAATCCCTATAAAAGGCTTCCTAATCCTTAGCTGAAGATCTCCTGTGTCTGAGCTTGGAGCCGGATGCTGCTTGGGTGCTGGCATGATGTTGGGGCAGTGTTCTGTTGCATGGCCACACAAGAAAAATCAACGAAGATCGACTACGTAAATGTGAGCTTGCCAGTGAGTGTGCATGCACTAAGCGTGTACAAGCGAGGCTAGAGCCTCGCAAAAAAAGAAGAAAAAACAACCCTAAGCTCCCAAAAACGGACATCCCCAAACCCGCCGCAAAACCCAACATGCTGGGCAAGCGGGCCTGTGTGGAGCCGCAAGATCAAGAGGCTCCAGGCCTGTGACAGGCGGGATCCATAGGCTCTCCAATTCGTCAAAAGCGGCGTAAGAAGTGCGGTGGCTTGTGGGAGCAGGGTAAAAGCACGCCTCTCCCCATGCATCTCGTAGGTGAGCGACGCGCTGCACCTCAATGTGCATTTCGAAAGATTGTGGCGTAACCTCCTACAGGCATGAGGCAGCTGAACGAGCATTGCAAGAGGAGAGGTTCATTTCCCCGAACATTGGGATTTCTGCTTCTACATGCCAGGGCATTCAAAGCCATATTCGCATTGGGCTGACGGGTGCTCTAAGTTCAGAGTTTGGAGGAGCCTCAGTGCCTCAGTGATTAAAATAAGATAGCAACAGTCTGTCTTGCTGGCGGGCCAGGAAACATGCAGACTGCTGTAATCCCTTTGAAGCACCTTGCCCAAAGTTGCCATAATGTGCGGCAAGAAGCCCCTTGGTAACGAAAGAATTCCTGAATGGCCACCTCCTCCCTGTATCTCTCGACAGATGTGCTCATGCTAGTGTTTAGATTGCCCCGCGCGAACCCAGCCGGCGCCTGCGTCCTCGCGTGCTGACCTCCTTCGTCCACGAGGCTTCGAAACGTGCCTGCGCAGTGAACTCCAAGATCTCCGCTTTTTCGGCAAGCATGGAGGAAGGACTATGTAGTGGAATCTACTACCATGTTTTGTTACCTGCTGAGCACATTGTCATGGGCCCCCTACTACCGCCCTATATATTACCCCCCCCCCCCCCTAGTTTCCCCCCAGAATTAAAACTACTTAGGGGAAATTGAGCCTAATTAAGGCTATTTCAGGGGCGAACCTGAAGGGGTAGTCTAGAGGGGGGTCGCAGGGAAACATTGAGAAACTCCTTTCCAACACACCTCCCCGAGCCCAAAGAGACTACAACACGCTGACTGCTTTGGGGGGTTTAGGGTTTAGTCGCTCACTCTCGCACAAGGCCGGCTTTAGGGTTTAGGGTTTGGGGTTTGGGGTTCAGCCAGGATCAGGGCTGAGGGCAGATTGGAAGCTTCACGAACTTTGAGACCTTGAAAAGAGGAAGCTTGTCGATCTTCAGGCAAACCTGCAAGCTCCGCAAGCGCCGAGCTGTAAAGCCCAAGTTGGGCGAAAATGTGCTGAACCATTTAACCCTGAAGTAGGCGTTGTTCTGCCAGAGGCAGTCTCAGCCTGAGTCTCATCTCTGAACGCTGGCCTGGGGACTCTTCGACAGTGAGGAGCGGGAAAGTCATCATCCGCACATCCTGCAGCATTCTAAAACATATAGGACTGCCAGACCCAAACAACCCTGCAACCGTCTACTCGCAAGGGTCGGGCTACCACAAAGCCACGCAAAGCCAGGCTGATATCCCTAAACCCCAAACCCCAAACCCCAAACCCTAAACCCTAAACCCTAAACTCCGAAACCCTACACCCTGAAGTATCCAATGACAGCTTTCTGAAGCTCAAGGGCCGAAGTAACGACCGCTGAAGCGCTCATGAGGCACATGGACCCACTCTTCACCACCATGGCATGTGCTTCCGAAAATAGGGGTCTCGTATGGTATTATTTTGGTATTATGGTATTATATGGTAAGATTTTTTGGGGGGTTCCTATAATGAGGATTCTAGCATTTGGGGTATGTTAGGGGGAATGACTCCTTGTTTTGGGAAATGCCCATTTCCTTCCACGTGCTTCCTGTGCTGACCGTTCTGCGGCGTCCAATGCTGCGAGGGCTTGGCAGGCCGACGCAACACCCTGAAACCCCCTGAAGCCTCAGAGACCCGAGATCTTGAAAGCCGAAGCCATGCGCTGGCTGAAGTCCTTGGAGAAGTGGCCCACACACAAGGCCAGGTATCGCTTCGTGACCTTGACCGAAGTTTAAAGAGAAAGATCCTAAACCCTAAGCCTTTCGGCCTCAAACTGAGGCCCGCAACTCAGCAGTGTACCCTCTCCCAGCAATTCTTGGAAGTTTTAGGGGGCTTAGGGCCTAGGGGTTTGGGTCCCAGGTGAGCTGTGGTCTAAACTCGAACACGTGTCGGGTGACCCAAAGCCAGCTCGACGAAACACTGCTGAAACTTCGAGCGGCTGACTGCTTGGAACGCGTAGTGGATAGGGAAGGGCGGGCATGGTTTCAGGTTGTTTTTTGCACGCGCAGTTCCCCAAGTTGCTAAGGCGCGAGACTTGGGTGGTTGTGCGCGGTGGAAAAATATACAAGAAGGAGTGTTGCGGAGGTGGCCAAAAAACTTTTCCGTCCTAAGGGAGTTTCTGCTGCTTCCTCCCCCGTCAGAAAAAATAGATTTGTGTCGTTGCTTCCGCGGGAGCTCCGGCAGAGATGTGTTTCCGCAAGCCCTTCGGAGTGCTTCCGCAGCCAGCCCGGTGCACTTTCCCGCCCCGGTTCCCGGAAAAAAACTCCGCACGTCACTAACTTTCAAGAAGCAAACTGGCTGAACATTTTAAGAGGTCCCCCATCCCCCCCTCAGGGGTTTAGGGTTTCGGGTTTAAGGTAAAGAAGATCGGCATGTCGGTCCTGATAGGTAGGCCCTCCTCCCGCAGGGGGGCTTCCCAACGAGTCCTTTAGCACATTCTTCTGAAAAGATCAGGGGCCTTGACTTAACAGCAGCCCACAGTACTAAGATGGCCCTTAAAACCCTCTGAACAAGTTTCCTAAATATAAGCCTCTTAAACCCAATAGGGGAGGGTATATTATATACAACGGGCCTACTACCCACAGGAACATGGCCCAGAGCGTCGGGTTTGTGGACTGGGGTTGAGGGGCTTTCAAGTTTTAAAGAGTTTTTTGGGGCTGGGGGGTGGGATCCTACAGAACTCTTGCCTCTGATCCCCTAAGCCCTAAGCCCCTCAATCCTAACTCAGGGTGTAGGACCGAAGGTTTCGGGGCGAGCTTCGAGGCGTGGCCTGCTTTTAAGGCCTGAGGGATTGAAGGGCAATTGTTTTTTAGGGTTTAGGGCTTAACATGGCTTAACATTAACTCTATAGGACCTACAGTGAGGGTTTGAGGCGCCGGCCCTGCGGGCATTGAACTCGAGCTTGGCGGCGAAGTAACCTTCGTAGGTCCTCGGAGAGTCCACTAGCAAAGGCCCCAGAAAAGGTTCGTGGCCGTCAGTTTAAAGGGTTTAAGGCTAAGGGTTTGCTTGAAGGTGGTAATTTTTAAGCAGGGAGATGTACACCGAATACTACTTAGAAGATATGACTTCTACCCGTGTCCCCTTTGAAAGGCAAAAGAACCACCAGGACTCCGACTTAGAACAAACCCCAGCTTAGGGGGCCCCGACGACTTTTGCATTGCTCTTTTGCACTAAAGTGGAACAGGGCGTCTCTTCTCTAGTTTTCAAGGGGATTTGTAAAGGTCATCCCCACTTCTTCTTGTAATCTCAGGGCTACGGGGTAGATATCTGGGATGGAGAACAGACTTGGGTTGGAAGTTCGGCATTATTTTGCCTCATGTAGAAGCCAGAAGAATAGTCCAGGTGAGAGGCCCCAAGTTTGAAGCAGCCCAAAGCAATCGGACCGATGCCAAGTGAGGTTCAACATGGATTTGCTGAGGTGAACTTCGAAGCACCGCCTTATGAACCCTCCCCCCAATGGAGGGTTTAGGGTTGAGGGTCTAGGGTTTAGGGTGTTAGAGCCTTTAAGGGGAACCTATGTAAAGCCGGGTGCGGCGCTGCGCCAGCAGGAGAGCGCCGGAAGTATTCCGGTCCAGCCGGTGGACGAAGCCTGGGCTCAGTCGCCGATTTGAGGCTTTGCCGCAAACCCTTTTGCCCAAACCCTAAACCCTAAACTATATAGCAAGCAAGGATGAGGGGGTAGAGTAGCTCGGGGACCCGGCACTCCGACACGCATCCTTTACCCTGCTCCCCCTGGGTTCTTCCCTCAATTCTCCAGGGAGTGCGCCATAGTCTGCACGCTGGTCGCGGGTTATGGGCTGCTCGCTCTTGGCCTGGCATGGCTTCGCAGGTGGCGTTGCTGGAGCAGGATCGAAGCATGCGTGGATACTGAACGTAGAACAAGGTATGAGGTGGATCGCCAGAGACACTTCCGACCCTTGCAGCCTGCGCTAAGACTTCGGCAAAGAGCATCATCGTTCTCCGAAGATCACAAGATCCATCAAGATCCTACACGCCCAATCGCTGGAGCAGCCTGGATCCAGGAAACCATCTGCCTGCTGTTGGCGAGAAGATGATATTGACCAAGTCAGTGGGCAGGGATCTGGGAACGGGATTCCTTCTAGTCATGGGAGTGCGTCACACTACGGCCTGTACAGTACATCCACAAAGTCTCCCACCCCAAACCCCTTGAACCCGATAGAGACCAAAGGCATCGGAACCCCGATCAGCTGCTCGGGGTGTCGAAGCTTTCGGTTTCCCCGAAGCTTCCCCCACGCCTCCACCCTAAACCCTAAACCCGAAACCCGAAAACGCCCAAAACCAAGCCCCCCTTCGGGCCTCTTGTGGTCCTGGAGGCCTGGGCTTGTGAAGACCTCGGACGAGGGTTCCGGACTTGCACTAAACCCTGCACCCCATACTCCAAACTCGAAACCCGACTGAAATTTGGATCCTGGGGGCTTGAAGTCCAGGGGCCCTAAAGGCTTGATGGTTTTTCTACCCGCCTATAGGTATTGAGGCTGGCTTTGCGACCTGTCCGGCGCCGCCCTAGCAGGGAATGCCCTCAAAGTTCAATTCCTGGCTAGAAGTCATATGAAAAGCCCTAAGCCCCAGCTTGCAGATAGGTTGCGACCCAGCCGGGGGGCTTCTGAAGCACACTGACGTGGCGGTTGCCCCACTGCACCTGACCACTCTCTTCTCTTCTGTGGGAAAGTCCTTGCTTCTGTCACATACGTAGTCCTCTTCTGTGGGAAAGTCCGAGTTTACCAAGCATAGGACTGAAGGGGGGGTAGCCACTACTGTACCTGGGAGCCTCAAAGCCTGCGTAACTTGCCAGTCCTGCTGGCCATGCTCATGGGCAGAGGAACCCCTCTTCTGTGAAGTCCGTACGGCATGAACCCTAAGTGAAGAGCAAGATGACGCTTCAAAGAGCGAATGGTTATGTGCGTGCAGTTGTTGTTCCATGACCGTTATCGATGCTACCACCACGCAACAGGAGACTATGAACATGCAGAGGTGTGTGATCATGGAACCGGACTACGTTCATGCTCACATGCTGGGGTCAAATGTCAAACCCAAAGCCCTGCTGTGGCTTGCGCGCGCGGCTCTCTGGCCGAAGGCTCCTGGTGGGATGGTAACGTCTACATGAACGATCATGAGCGTGGAGGCTGCGAGTGGTCATGCACGTTAGCTGCACACTGCCACGCAAGCGCGGATGGCTATGGACTGGCCATCGGCCCTGAATCTCACGTGCTGGTACCTTGCTTTGAAACAACAAAAAGCGACATGCAAATCGTCGACAGCGTCTCCTCTTCTACAGCGAGGCCGGCCTGAGGGCCCTGGGTTCGCAAATCACATTATGGTGATCATGTACTGTCAGAACCCACGACCTGGACCATGGACCCTAGACATTTCGTGTAGAAGTCACAACTTCATGAGCTGCTTCGGGCTTCAGTCTTCCAGAGGGCTAGCCAGAATTCCAAGGCGAAGAGCCATAGCGGTGACCTCCTGTGCACACCAACAGGAAAGCGATGAAAAAGGGGCCTTGATTATTAGAATAGGGTTTCGGGATATAGGGACCATAGGGAAATACCAATAGAGTTTATTCCGACCCCTATATTCTGTGTGTGTGTGTGTGTGGCTACATGCTGCTCAGAGTCTCTCTTCGGATCCAACGCCTGAGTAGACACGGCTTTAAATAAACAAAAATAAACACAATTCCCAAGGGGGAAGAAGGCTCGGGTCTGCTGACTCTGCAGTCTCCGGTGCCACGACACATGCGCATGTCTGCAAACTTGATGCGCAGCTTTCAGTATGCCGAGTCGCATCCATCTCCCGGCCCAAATGCCGGAGCCTCGAATGCCACAGTTTTCTGCGCGCTTAGGGCTCATGTCGCTTTTTTGTTCGGGGTTGCTTAGTGGGCCAAATAAACTCTCAAATTGCCCACAGTCATGGCCTAGATACCCATTTATTTCAGGGACATCATGGGTATTATGAGGCCCTAAACCCCAAAGCTTGCCAAGGCCCGGACGTCGCTGAGGCGCACGAGTCAAGATCTGGCTGCAGCCTGGTCGGGGTTTAGGGTTTATGGTTCCTGCTGACCGTCTGATACTGTCTGACTCTCACTGGCTGAAACCCTTTTTGCAACTGGACTCCTTGCTGCCAGTTTCAGCCTAAACCCTAAACCCCGAAGTCGACGGATAAAAACAAAACATATTGCAGCTGAAGCCACATCGTTGTTACGTTGCAGTCTCTCCGCGCTTCTTGGGATCACAGGGAGGAGTGCTGCCGGAACTCGTTGGTGGTTGCGGCAACTGCCGCATCTTCTGCAACCCCAATTGCAAGGGCAGTGAATAGTATGACCTTCATACCCCGCACTAGCTAACTGAATTAATTGCCTACAAGCAAAATCGGAAGACTACGCTACTTTTACTCGTTAGGTGTCTACGCTTCGAGCGGCGAGCAATTTAGGATGACAAGGCACTGAGGATGCTTGTGGCCATCTTAACTTTTTGCAACTGGCCGGCAACGACTCAGGTTCAACTTAAACCCTTACCCACACAGTCGAAAGGTATCCAACCTGAAGGTGCGGGTATCTCGGAGGGCCCTCAGCTAGGTTGATTTTGGCCCATCCTTGCCCCTAACCCTAAACCCTCTCTCTCTCTCTCTCTCTCTCTCTCTCACAGGGTAGCCCTAAACCCTAAACCCTAAACCCCAAACCCTAAACCCTAAACCCCAAACTCCCAAAACACTTTGGGGCTCCGGGCATGCCCAAGTCTGTGTAGGCTTGCCTGATGGTCGCTCTGGGTGTTGGGACAGCTTTTTGGGGCAAACTCGGCATTCTCATCTCCTGGCTGTTGCCACTCAATGATGTTCCCCCTTATACTAAAAGTCCTTAATGGCACCCCCCCACCCCTTTTATAACCCCTATGAAGAACTGCTAGCATAAGGGGGCACATCCCAAGAATGAAGGTTTATTGGGTCTTTTGGCGAAGTCAGTGCAAGTTTAGAGCTTCCGACAGGCGCTGGATTCGGATGCACCCCATGGGAGTTTGAGGCACTGGCCATGGAGTGGGACTTTTCAAAGATGGCCATCTTCTATTCCGGCTCAACAACCCCACCATACCCAAGAATCATCCCCCCAAATCAAGCAACCTGTCGCTGCGTGCAGGCTGTAGCTCGAACTTCTGGGGTCCCCGGCACCACGCACAAGACTGGCGCGACGGCTTCATGAATTTCCTCCCCTGCAGGGCACGGCGCGTGGTTGAGGGTTTTGGGCCGATGAATACCTTCAGCAGTTCGAGCGCTTACCTAGGATGGCCCTTAAAACCCTCTGAAAGGACATTCCTACATGTAAAAGGATGGCCCTTAAGACCCTCTGAAAAATATTCCTCAATGTGAAAGCCTCTTAACCCCAATAAGGGAAATAGACAAATGACCTAGTTAATTACTACTTCCTGGCTGCCTGGCACCATGAATGCCGCGAAGGTGGTCCGGGAAGACATCTGAAACGCTTGAGCATGCCTACAAAATCTCAGCTGAAGTCCCGCAAGATCTTTGGGGCCATCATCCACACACAAAAAAAACAGTTGGCCCACACAAGCCTAACATTTGGAGAAGCTGTGTGGAACTTTGCCACTGAAGCCTCAAAATCCTCGAACAATTCAGAACTTCCTAAACCCTAAACCCTTATGAAGTCCCCGTTCTGCCTCCAAAGCCCAAAGCCCTCCGAGAAAGTTGCAAGTGGAACTTTGGGGTATCTTGATCGTTGCTCATTGGGTGGGCCACCTGTCGTGGCACAAACCCCAAACCCTTCAGAAGGACTCGGGATAAAAATGGGTTTAGGGTTACCTTGAACCCTAAACCCTAAACCCTTTTGAACCCGGTACTGAGCTCGAACCCTAAACCCTAAACCCTGAGGTTCAGGGTGCTTGAAAGTCGCGGAATTGGGCTTCAGACTTCGGACGCTTCTGGCTATTTAGGCTGTTCGGGTGTAGGTCGCCAGGCATCTCTTAAGATAAAAGCAACTTATCACTTTATAACTAGATGTACATTAAATTTGTGTATATATATATATACATAATATAAACGTGGGCCCCAAAAAACGGACAAACCATGTGTATATCTTATGGTTCATCTAGGGGAGACACAGCGTGGTTTGAGCAGTATGTAGGAGCCATGCGTATGCTCCTGCTGTGCCGAGGCCATCCGAGGCCTGAACCCTGTACAAAACCCATGTCTACATATAACTCACTAGTGAAGTAATTAACTAACTCATAAACCCATAGCTCATAGTTGTTACCACAATGACTGCCAATAACAACTACTGCTATTGTTGTTAGTAAAGTTAGAACCGCAAACTGCTTTAACGTTCTTGACGTGTATATACATATGTACATACATACATACATACATACATACATACATACATACATACATACATACATACATACATACATACATACATACATACATACATACATACATACATACATACATACATACATACATACATACATACATACATACATACATATATATACACACACACACATTTTTTGTATGTCCAGTTGCACCTGTTCGCCGCTGCGGGCACTGCATCAAGTCCTTACATGAAGTGACTAAGGCATCGGATCAGACAGGGGCCGTATATTTCGTGAACTATTGTGTTTGAGTAGTGTATATTGCGAGTCTATCTACGCGTTGTTAAGGACATGCCATTCGTAATTGTTTGGGATCCAATTTCAGACGGCTCGAGGCTTAACCTCTGTTTAAGTGCTGTGCCTGCAGGATCTGAATCTCAACAGAGCCCTGGGCTGTCCGCACGTGGGGAGATCGCCCCAAAACTACCTGAATGTTTCCCAAGGCCCCGAAACCTAGCCCCGAAATAAATCGAAAACAACCCTCCAAAAGATAAGCAAGCTGACTCCCAATTTGTGTAAACACTAGACAAGGCAAAATGCTGCTCAGGCTTGGGCCCTCATCAAGACCACGGCCCGGGAAGCCGTCGCTAACAACACCTTTCTTGAGGTTTTCGAGCTTTTGGGATTCTGGAGGGTGCCCTAAACCCGAATCCCTACACCCTAGGGCTTCGGATTTCGGGCCTATGGGTGTTTCGAAGGTTTCGACGTCAGGGCGCCTTGAGGCTTCAGAGAGCTGCCTAGGGTTGAGGCAGGGTTTGGCACCTGCTTGGCGCTTGTTTTAGAGTAGCAAGTCATAAGGACGCCAGAGCTAAATCTGGTTATAACCTTCTTTGGTTTATCTATAACCCTACGTTCACCTACCCTTGGACCTCCCAAGAAGAGTCTTGAGTTTCGGGTTGAGTTGGGTTGATGTTGTACCTATACAATCAACATCCTTGATGGAGAAGCAATTTCGCACGGGTCTCCAAAAGGACAAATTTGGAGAACTGACGATATATTGGCCTTAGAGAGGTACGGAGGCCTGTGTGCACTTTCCCAGGACCCCGAAGGATGTACACCGAAGAGGCTCCCTGAAGATTCTCCTAATAAGGCTCTTCTTTTCCTTAGAGGATGTTGAAAAAGGGTCCCCAAACCCAAGAATACAACCTTACGGGTTCAAGGTAGGGGACTAAGGACCGTGCCGGCTCATCGACCAGCTGTGAAGTCGCATTCGGCCAAGCTGTGTTGCCCAGCTCCTTTACCAAGAGTTGGTTTAGGGGCAGTTTAGGGTTTAGGGTTTAGCGTTTAGGGTTTCTGCAAGCACTCTTGGCAGCAGCATGCGCCACGCTAGGGCAACCAGCCAGGCAACCCCCAAGTCTTAGGGTTCAGGGTTCATCTGCTTACTGTGTCTTTTGTGTCTTGTTAAAGGCGACGTGAACGAAGAAAACGAAGTTCGTTATGCTAAGTCAGTAAAGTCCCAAAAGCAAATGTTGAAGTACCAGTAAGAATTTTGCTTGACCGTGATGCTGCCTTTGTGTGCGTGTGTTGCCAGGGTCCAGTCATGTGAGACACTGTTTAGTTGGTAGTGGATGTCAGACTTTCTGCCGGGAATTGATGTACTGCCACTGTCACTCGAAGTTTGAGTTCGTACTCCTTCGATTGGCAATTGGATGTTTTGGGGGTGATGGGTGCGGTCAGCCTGGTCTCCACGAGGCATCAAATTTCCGGAAGCCCCAAAAATCTCCACACCCTGAACTGAAAACGAAAAGGCAGACGGACACCTGCCTGCAGTGAAAGCTCCGTGAGGCGGTTCAGGGACTGCGCGGCGGCGCCCTTCACCTGTAGTTTTGCAGGGTGCTGTGGGTGGGTTAGACTGACTGGACTCTTGTGCAGTTGTTTAAAATTGGTTGTGTTTTTTCTTTATATAGTATACTATTATTAGCGTTGTTGTTGTGATTATTGTCATTATTATTGTTATTCCTACCATTATTTGTTTTTTTTTAATAAATTTTGTTCGGGGTCAAGGATTTGAGGGGTTGAAAGTTGAGGCTGTGCCCCATCTGCTTCTATGGCTTTTGGTGGTTGTGCTGCTTTGGACAAACCCGACAGGATGCCCTTTAAAACCCTCTGAAAAAAGTCCTGAATATGATCCTCTTAAACCCAAAAAATTCCTGAATATGATCCTGTTAAAACCCAAAAACATCCTGAATATGATCCTCTTAAACCCAATGAAGGAAATAAAACAACAACCTAGCAAAGGATGCCCAAAGAGCCGACGCTGGGCCCCCAGCAGTCGGCTCATCTTCAGCGCCTCGATTTAGGGTTTGGCGGGTTCGGGGGTTTGGGTTTGGGGTTTAGGGTTTAGGGTTTAGGGTCTAGGGCTTGACAGGTTCAGGGGTCTAGGTTTAGGGAATTTTTTTCGCTCCCGCATAGCTGGCCGAACCGCATGCAGGTTTGTTGGTGTTGCTCTCCGAACAGAATGAAAAAGGTTTAGGGTTTAGGGCTTAGGGTTTACGATTGGCAGGGCCAGGACATTCCTAGTTTAGACGGGGTGCAAGCAACCAGCACAAGCCCCACCTGCCCAAAGGGTTCCATAACTCTACGAAAATAAAGTTTCTATTCTTCATCGTGCGTAGCATTTCCTAAACCCTCGCACCACACCCATTTGCTCCCAGAAGCTTCCCAAAGAAGGGAAAACACAAAGATTGAGATCCAATATTCGACCCCAGAAGTATTTTTGGGAGCCCGGGGAGGCTCCCAGAAACTCAGCTCCCAGAAGCTCCAAGGCACCCAAAAGAATAAACAAGAAAAAACCAAGAAAGTGAATAACAACAAAAGCATTGAGATCTATGAGCCCTTAACATTAGACCCCAGAAGAAAATTTTGGGAGGCCGGGGAGGTTGCAGAAGCTCCCCAAGGCACCCAAAAAGCCTACCGACACCTTCGACCTGCCATAACGAGGCGGCTGTTTTCTACGTCCAGCTATGCTATCACCGAGAGAGGGGCCAGAATACTTCAAGGGCCCAAAGCCAACACATTGGTAGGGGAGGCCTGACGCACTGCGCCTGCTGTGAAACTCGCCCACCTCAAACATCCAAATTTGCCATGCCCCCGCCATGTCACCACAGCAAAAACGATTATTGAAAGGCACCTAATTGGATGGGGCCAGATCTATGCAGGCGTTGGGCTTCTTTGGCCGCTTAGGCTCTGCATGACTGGTGCATCTTCTGCTGATATGACGGTGACACTAGCTAGAGGGGTACGGTCTTAGGCGCTAGGCAGTGGATTCAGTACCCTAGTGAAGGCATAAGATGGCATAAGTGTGGGGTGACTTTGAGGGCCTTAGACCTCTTCAAGCTCCACAATCACGCCGAAGCAAATGCACGCAAGCGGGAACCCCACACATTTCCATGCATGTTGCCGTTCTCGGCATGCTTGACGCGGTTCCTGTCTTTGCGAGTCCGGAAGAACGAGGCACCCATCGAACGGACCTCCAGGCACTTCTGACACGGCGTCGTATTCCCAGTCTCCGCGCGGTTGGCTTTGTTCATCGCCTTCCGCGACGGAAATAACTGGGCCCGCGTGGAGACGAGCTGCGTATTTGGGCGCCCCCCCAAAACACAGGGCCGGTGCCCGAAGCCAAAGCGCGGTGCCTTCGCACCCTCCGGCAACAGCTTGGCAACACCTTAACAACAAGTGCGACGCATTAAGCGAGCGTCCTGGCAGGCGCACACCGGCAAAGCCTTCTTGGAGTTCATGCCAAACCACTCTAGAATCGCGCTGCATGTCCGTCTCACAGCGCGTGTCGCCGAGGCAGCTCAGCAACTCGGGCACGCGATCTCCTTCCAAAAGGGCCCCTCCGATTGTCTCGGCGCGGATCAAGCGTCCAGCGATGCTCAGGGAAAGACCACGCTAATTCTTCGCCACCTCAATCCGGGAGAAGGATCGGCGCCCCTGGCTCGAGCACCAGGGCGCCCAGACCGGTGAGAATAAGAGCCAGAAGCCTACGTGGAAGAAGGTTCTGCCATCGTTTTTGAAGTCGGTGACAGCACGCAGTGCACAGTTCGGCCATGTGTGTCTGCACATACGCAGCAACGGCATCCAGAACTTTGTAGCTCTGCCCACCGGGATGGGAACTCAAGCGCTCCAATATTCACAGTGCCCAAGGTGAAGCGGTAAAGGTGCTTCTGGCTCTCTGGGATGTTGGCCTCCTTGCGAAACTCACTCTTCAAGAAGCCGACGCCACGCTTGGCACGAACACGGATTACT
Source organism: Symbiodinium natans (assembly GCA_905221605.1). Lineage (NCBI taxonomy): Eukaryota > Dinophyceae > Suessiales > Symbiodiniaceae > Symbiodinium > Symbiodinium natans. The sequence goes on along the minus strand of CAJNDS010001635.1, from coordinate 751,870 downwards.
GTCTCACTCAACCTCATCCAAAACGCAAGTGATGCTCAGGATTCGGTCGTTGGCCTCCTGAAGGGCTGCCGACTTTGCCACCGCCTGCGCCTTGCTTTGGCCTTGGAAGTTGCCTGGCGCTCGGTGGTGGCAGGACCCCCCATCGCCGGTCACAGTAGTGATGGTGCAGAACACATGACCAGGGGTTCTGCCCAGAACACGCGTCGCGAGCTGGAGGATAGCTGAGTCAACGCTGCAAAGGTTAAACTCCAAGAACTTGAAGAAGCCAAGGAACCGTAGGTCGCGCCCTTTTGGTCTTTTGGTTGGCGACTGCATTACTGCCTGCGCAGGCCGTGCAGAAGACTAGCAAGAGCTTCGGACGCATTAGTCGAGTGTGTGCACGCGACAATGAAATCTAGGCAGGAGGACGCGCAGCGTCGGTTTATGTAAGGTATATTGCCTCAAGCGAGTCCCGCTTCATAGGCGGTCTGGGCAGCTCATCGTGGGCATGGTCAGGAGTATAGCGATAGCGCGTGTGAGCGAGGCTTATAATATAGGCAGGACAGGAGAGAAAAAATGCCGGAGTATATCTGAAGATGCCTTGTCAGCGTATTCACCAAATATAATTGACAAAACGAGGGGCTGGCGGCTAGCTCAAGTGGTGGTTGCGTCAGGTAGAGGGTGCCTACCTGGAACCGACACTGCAGGCGCGGCCAGACGCACCGGTCACCCCTCGGCTTGCAGTGCCGATTCGCGCACCGTCCATCCTGTATCGCAGTCAAAGGGTGAGTCTGCAAAGGCTTGCGCCCTGAAGGGCGGCATGTGCCACAACTGTCGCGTGCCTCAAGCCAAGTGACCTGGTGACAAGCCAAGCAGAGGTGCCAGAAGCACCGCTCCCCCACTTGGTACCATTTCCATGGATACTCCTGCACGAGAGGGTGATCAGGAACACGCATTCAGTCAGTAGCTTCGAACTTGAGCCAAAATGGCTACGGGTTTAGGATTTAGGGTTCAGGGTTTAGGGTTTGACAGGTTCAGGGGCCTAGAAGTTCGAGCCCTGCATGAGGGGCGTCTATGAAGAGTGAGAGACCGAAGCCCGGCTAAATGGCCACGGCCCAAAAATCTCAACCTGGAACCTCAACCCCCCGGAATCATCACAACCCTACACTTTAATGTCACTCTTTTTCCTCTCCTCTTCTACTTTCCTGTTCTGAGTACGCCATGGGGCGGATTTTGGCGCCAGCCCAGGCGGCGATTGCCGGCTCCTCCGCGCCAAACTCCACGAGGCCTGGTTGAGTCGAGCGCCCTACTTGGAGGTTCATTGGTACTTCCTATACTCGCCTTAGAACCTTAAAACAAGTGTCTCTTTCTGCATTTCTAATATCCTCTTGAGTGTTATATAAACAAAAATAAAAATCATTCCCAAAAGGGATATAGCTTCTATCCCCAATGATAACTGTACTTTTAGGCCCGCGAAGTCTCCTAGTTCAGTAGGTTAGAAGTAGACTCGACGTGCAATCGGGGTTACATAATAAGTACCCATGAAACTCCAAGTACAACTCTGAGGATGGGGCCTTAAAGAACCATGGGTGACCCCCTACATGCCCTAAACAATTCCTCCGCAACACGATAACCTCCCTCATATCCTCGGACCGAGGGGCCTTCGAAATCACTACATAAGATATCAGAGGGTAGGTTTGAGTGGTCAATTTGAAACTCATTGAAAAGCACCGCCGCATTCAGGCTTCCAAGCTGCATTTCCCAAACCCGAAACCCCCGAATACGAGAGATTCTGGCCCCGGATGTCCGGATGTACCCGTGGGGAGGGGGGGGGGGCGAGAATAATTGGGGAAATGGATCAGAAGCCAAAGCCCAGGTGCGAGGCTACCACCGCAGACTCGGCAAGGAATGATCGTGCGATCAGCCGGTTTTCGCTGGAGCTTACTATCCACGAGATAGTTCATCACAAGACATGTACAGCGGATCACGTCACGTTGAGACTGTAAAAAATACTAATCTTACAGTGTCCAACGTAGCGAACGGAAGCTGCACATAGAAGTAAACAATGTTCGTAAGTCTCCGATCGAACCTGGCAAGTCCCCCGAAAGCCCTACAAGCCAAAAACACAGTTCCAAAAAATGTTCACGCAACAGTGGGGTCAGGGTTTAGGGTGTACAGTAGGGTGTAGGGTTGAGGGTTTAGGGCCAAAGTTTAGGGCTCTTCCTGAGGTGGGGACGCCCCATGGTGGCAGCCGACAGTGCCGACGGCGAGGCCCTGCTGCAGACTCAGGTTCCGAGCGACCAGTGACTAGCAGCCCATGCATACCACTGCTTGACCTCAGGGCCCTGTCATGTCCAACCTGGGTTTAGGGTTTCGGGTAAGGGTTTGGGGTTGAGGGTCTTTTTGCCCTTGGGGGGGGGGGGGCGAGCTTAGGCCCTGAGACTTCTTAATTTGGGCTTCGGAGCTGGTTTGGGAGTATTGTGTCTTGGCCACTCATTGCGCCTGCCAACGGCCCGCTGCGTCGCGGAGGCTCGTGATCTGGCGGCAGTATTGCATCTAAAAAACATGTCTTCTTATCTGATCTTGCGGTAACACAACACAAAGCACGAAGGGCCATAAAACCCTAAATGCTAAACCCTAAACACTAAACCCTGAACCCTAAACCCTAAACCCTAGACTAGGAACCTGTTTGCCGCGTGCTGCGGCGTAAGCTCTGGGACGCGCTGGATGGCAGCAGAAACCTCGCACCAAGCGTGTTTCGGCAGAGTGCCGATAGTACGCACAAAGGGTATATATATATATATATATATTTATTATAGTCGGTACATATATATATATATATATGTATAGGGTACATATATATATATACGCATAGTGTATACACTTCTTTATTCTATGGGGTTGAAGGGAACCTACAACCATTGCAAAGGAACAAGGGTACAGGGGGTCAGATGATGCTAGTCCTAGTGCCATAGTGCAAAACCGGCAGCAGCGGCACTCGTTGCCAAAGCGTGCGGCAATAGGGCAGCTGTGTGCCTCCGAGCCTGATGCTTTAGGGTTTAGGGCTTAGATTAAGGCATCCGCAGAACTCTCGCTAGGGTATTGCTGCTCTTTTGCCACCCGCATAGCTGGAAGAACTTAGGGTTTTGGATTTCGGGTTTACCCAAATGGCCCAAATGCTTGATCCATGAGTGATCTTGACCATGTGTTGGACTGGCTTCAAATGACTATGGTAGTGTTGAAAAAGGATCTTTGTCTCAACATTCTCCTAGACATGGTCGCAGCATGAGAGTTCTTTAGTCACTCCATCTCATTGGGCGTGATTAGCGGTGTTACTTCAGCAAAAGAATGGCAGAGAGTGCCCTGTCTAAGTACAAGCAATCCTAGAGTGCTGCTACTGGTGGCTTTTGTTTCTTGCACAGGCACACACATGCACACAGGAGTCGCTAAGGCATGAGGGCAGGAGTCATCCTCACTAGATAGGTTTGTAGATTGTGTTCCTTGCCCGTTCCCTGCCAGGCTACGAGGTTCGAAGGCCCCTGGGCCGTGAGCTCACAAATGATGCTCGCAGCCTGGCGACTCAAGGGAAGGTCAAGAACCTTCAAGGCCTATGAAGCCCGAAAGCACCAGTGGAAGTGCAGATAAGCCTTACATGAAACCTTTGCTTACACAAAAAGACTCGCTTCTGTGACTTCACAAACACTCACAAACATGAAACGGTTTTAAAGATCACCACTACATGCATGTGACCCGACGAATCTCTCCAAACTCGTAAATCCCAACACTTAGTTTCTCGGCTTGCCAAGGATTATATCAAGTCATGTGGATATTGATTCTTCAACACGTGAAGTATCCATGGGACAATGTATCTTCGCAGCACAAGCACACTGCCCGAGGAGCGAGTGTGTCTTGTGCAGTGGCAAATATTTTTTAGCAAACGTCATCTTGATGTCACTAATTCTTGACTACAGAAAATCTCAGATCCCAATTCAAGAGCCTATAGCACAAGTTCCAACACTGGTATTTCCTGATGTTTTGCCATACGAAATCGTGTTGCGATCAAAGCTACCAGTCAGCCTTGACTGGACCCAAGCGAAAACTCCAACTTCCCGAGCCGCCCTAAACCCCAGACCCCAAACCCCAAACCCTCAAGTCGCGGGCTCCTGGCCCCCAGCTGCATCGGGAGGCGACCGGCCCATCAGGCGGGCCGTGGTAAAGGGCCGGGCCGCGGTCGCCGGGTCCCGCTCCTTGGCATAAGGGCTTTGGGGTTTAAGTTATGGTTTAGGGTTTAGGGTTTAGGGTCTAGGGTCTAGGGTCGAGGGTTTAGGGCAGGATCCAGTGAGTTGAAGGTGCCCTAAGCCCTATTCCCGACTAGCTGGCAGGTTGTCTTGGCTCTCTTCGAATGGTGTGGCTGATGGGTCTGGGTAAGCACTTTCCTTCAATCCAAGAGATCAGCAACACACGCACGCCCGCACTGCACGAAGAGATAGCAGCTACACAGACATTGGACAGCATGACAGGGCACACAATAGCTCCATTCAATAATTATTGAGTGCTTTAGCATCCACCCTAAACCCTAAATCCTAAACCCTAATTAATCCACCCTTTTTCACAAGGGACTCGACTGCTGCCCTTTCTGCCCAGCCCGCCCCCACACCACAGTGCCTATGACTGCAGGGCGAGAGTCGCCACTTCGCGGCACCAAGCTTCAGGCACAACTTGATAGGACACTACTCAATTAATCCACCCTAAACCCTAAATCCTAAACCCTAAATCCTAAACCCGGAATCCCATCATGCCATGGCTCGGTGGACTCTGCCATTAGACCTATGGCATGGCTCGCAACACCACCTCCCAGGCATGAGCTCAACTTGCAACATGTGCAAAACCCTAAACCCTAAACCCTAAACCCTAAACCCTAAACCCTAAACCCTAAACCCTAAACCCTAAACCCTAAACCCTAAACCCGTGCACGCAGGCGAAGGACTCTCTTCAAGCAGGTGGAGAGGCTGCCCAAACCCAAAGCCCCAGATTCCGAGCTCTAGCAGGTGTCGGGGATGCCTGGGTTTAGGGTTTAGGGTTTAGGGTTTAGGGTTTAGGGTTTAGGGTTTAGGGTTCCAACAAATATTCAGAAACGCGTGCTTGCACAAGATAAGCCGTTGTGGGCTGGTCGTAGACGGCTTCAACGCTTGCGAAGCTCTCGCGAAGAGCCACAGAAGCCGACCTTACACTCAGCGTACACGCCCTCACCCCTAGACCCTCAAGTTTCATCGAAACTCGCCGCTACGCCTGGGGGGGGGGGGGGGCAAAAGAGCATACTTAATCGCTCCAAGAAAAAGCCAAAGATCTGCGCCACTTTAGGGCTCCAGGATTTTCACGCGCTTGGGATTTTAGACCAGGACATCGTGGCAATAGAGGGGCCTTAATCATTAGAATATTAAACAGGGTTTTGGGGATTATGATTTAGTATAATTATATCGGGGCATACGGGAATACAATTGTCCGATTGGCAATTGAACCCTAAACCCTAAACCCTCAACCCTAAACCCATGAGGGAATACGATTGCCCGATTGGCAGTTGTTCAGACCCCTATGGTACCGACTGCCTGGTACCGCCTCCTCGCAGTGCATGGCAGTGCCGCGGGACCATGCCAAGCCTTCTCACGCATGGGGGTTGAGGGTTTAGTTTTTAGGGTTTATAGGGTTTAGGGTCCACCCGAGACAAGTGCGGACATATGATAACCCGTTCCGGGCGCACAAGTTGAGGGTGCAGGAAGTTGCAGGTTTTGTTCAAAGGCCTATATCCTCATGGTCTGCGGTATATATGCGGGAAAGCCTATTGGTCCAATAGTCGAATGGTCTATTGATGCCTCGAAAAACAGTGCAGTTGCAAAAACGAAGGGGCGGCGACGACTAGGCATGTACCCATCTTTTGACCTTAAGGACGTCACTTTGTATTAGTCCTTACCTTATGGGGAGCCTAATTCACCCCTAGCAGAAGGGGGATAAGGGCCGCATTAGTGGGCTGGGGTTCAAGACAGGGATTACGGGGGAGTCCAGGATCTTAAACCCTGAACTCTAAACTTAAAACCCTAAACCCTGAACCCTGAACCCTGAACCCTGAACCCTAAACCCTAAACCCTAAACCCTAAACCCTAAACCCTAAACCCTCCAAACTGCTCCGATATGCCTGCCGACTCCTGCGTGCGGGAGTCCGCCAGCTGTGCCCTGGCGGCTTGTGACGAGGCGTCCAGCAGCGCCTGACAAGGAAGACCAGACTAGGCTTGAGCCTCTGCTCTGCAACCTTACAAAAAGGTAGGGTTTAGGGTTTAGGGTTTAGGGTTTAGGGTTTAGGGTTTAGGGTTTAGGGTTTAGGGTTTAGGGTTTAGGGTTTAGGGTTTAGGGTTTTTGATTTAGGGCTAAGGGCTTAAGGTTTTAGGACGTCCTGTGGATCCCTGAACTATCAAGTCGAGAGCTGTTAAGGCGATCCATCCTTCTGAGCACGACATCCAGATACGCAGTGTGGGGAGCCCACATTGGCCCACATGTCAGGATGTGGGCCGCACCGCCATGGGGGCTCAGATTTCAGATCCCTGTATTGGGCTGTTCCCCCTTGCACTGACGGTCCTTCATTGGGATTTTAATATTCTGATTATAACGCCTATGAAGGACTGCTAGTATAAGGGGGAACGTCCCAAGAACCCTATAACTAGTGGCGTTCCTGCCAGGGCTCTGCTTCAAAGTCCATACGCATACTGGTAGCGCCCCCAGGGCACCCTCTGGGAATCAAGGAACCCGGGGCGGTCCAGGAGTACGATAAGAAACTATATCGACTAAGTAGGCAGAGTCTGAAAAAGACTCTTAAAAGCCCAGGGTCTTGAAGAATCAAAAAAAGAAGCCTAAGCTACTTGCAAGGCAGCCGAGGGCAAACGTGGGAAGGAGCGCGCGTTACCCCCCCCTTTATGGAACCCCAAATCCAAGCCTGGTCCCCTGCCTTCCACCTCCCCCCCCCCATGTCGCCCCATCCTCACCCACTCGTAATTTCAAAGGGACCCCCCAAGAAGGGTACCCCCTATTTTCGGAAGCCCACATACATAGGAAGGCTCCGGCCTGCTCGGAGGTCTGTAGCGTGGCGACAGCCCAGGCTAACTGCGACAATTCCACCACGTTCGCCTCCCAAGGCGGAAGCAGCCGGATCTGGATCTCTCTTTGGGATGTCCCCCTTATACTAACAGACCTTAATAGGGATTTAGTACATGGGGGAACATCCCAAATCTCTCTGTTTGTTGGGCTTTCAATAGGTTCCTCTTTGCCACGACTACCGTGGGCAAGTCCACACAGTCAGGGATTCTGCAGAGCTCTGAGGGGCTTCTACTGCAAGCGCTCAAATCCCCACACACATTCCGCGAGCAAAGCCCCCAAAGCCCAGACCTTCAAGCCCTTGTGCACACATCCTTCGTCGGGCTTTTTCAGGCCCTTATTGCCCCAAACCCCCCCCCCCCCCCCCCCCTCCCGGTCCCTGCTGCACCCTGAACCCCTGAAGCCCTAAGCCCTAAACCCTAACCCCTAAGCCCTAAACCCTGTAGGCGCCTTCCTGGCCGCACCCAGAACCAGGTCTCCCAAGGAGTCCATCAAAGAAGGGGGGTCGGAGGAAGCCTCCAGGGGTTTCATAAGTCTGCTTTAACTACTATTTGCTGCTTAAGGACCCCCCCCCCCCCAAAAAAAAAAAAAAATAAGAAGAAAAAACAAATAAACGAACATCTCTCTAAGACTCTATGTTGTCCTTATAAGGGGGACAACTTTTCATTTTTTGGGGGTTCTTAGGCAACTAGTAGTTCAGGCGTTTGGGGGTTCAGGGGCATCCTGAATTTGAACTCCCGACTTACATGGATCACTTCCTGGGCCCTCTGTGCCCTACCCCTCCTAACGCAGAATGGCTACTTGGAGCTTTCATGAGTCGGGTGCTCCGTAAAACACCGACCTGAATCTAGATGATCTTTGCCACTGGTTTCTAGGCTGTTGCGGCTGCTTCTAAATGTCCAGAAGGAAAGTCTTCGCACGTTCTGTACAAGCTTCCCCTGCCTGTGTGGCAGCCCAAGTAATGTTGGACGCGGCCCGTGTCCCGATCCTCTTGCTCAAGCGGAGGCGATCAACTGCGCTGCCTCAGAGCCGAAGTTGATAGGTGTGACGGGTTTAGGGTTCAACGACACAAGTAGACACGTAAACCGACCCTGTTTCTTGAGATACGCAAAGCCTCCGACGCTGTCCTTGCCCAGGCACTGGTCATGTTCGTCAAAGGAGCGCCGTATACCTGCGCCTGGTTGTACCGTCTGGTGTATGTCTATGTGTGTATGTGTGTGGGTGTGTATAAATGCATTAACAAATGCATTAATACAACGTGTGTGTATAACAAATAAAAATAAATATAAATAATATATATATATATATGAATATGAATATGAATATGAATATTGAATATAAATATAAATATAAACTTACAGATATAAATAAATAAATAAAATATATATATATATATATATATGTATATATGTATGTATATATATATGAGGCAGGAACCTTTATGTATGATTTGACCTCTTTCTTTGTTTTCATACTAGCCTATACTACTGCTACGATTAACAGAGTTATCGAATAGGGCCATCACGCTCCTCTGAAGACTGCTTCAAAACCCCAACACTAAACCCTAACCCTAAACCCTAAGCCCGAAAAACAAGAAAATATAATAAAACAAGAGCCTACCTACCTCCCTAGAGGCGAAACAGAGAGACTACACCGTGTGTTTCTTTCGCACTGAACCCCAAAGACCTACCCCTAAGCTCTAGGGGAGAGGACGCCGTGGGAACCTATTCTTGGGATAGGTTGTTTTTTAAAAAGATTATGAAACATTCGGACACGGTATCACGAGAATACTGTGAGCAGATACTTCATTTTTTGAATTCATGCCCGTGCATGCGAGTTCATGCCCTTCATGCCCCGTGCACGCGAACGCCCCGCAAAACGGAATAACAACGATATACCCTCCAACTAACCTATTGTTGGGACAGGTGCTCGAACGAAAATTACTGTGAAACATTCTTGTTGTTAAATACACGGTGAATCTGAAAGGTCTGGGGTTCATGGTTGAACAATAAACCCTATAAGGCTTCAAGGTGTGGGGACTACAAACCTGAAACCCTATAGGGACCCGCCCCTTGTGGAGCATTTAGGGTTTCACGTGTAGGGTTTACGGTGAAGTGTCTAGGGTTTTCTTTTCAAGCTCATCTATGCGACTCGAACGATTTCTGATGGGAGAGCGGGCGTGCAGCTTCGCACAATGGCACACTGTGGGTCGAAATGCAACGGCAGCAAAGAGGCCGCAAGCAAAAGGCAAGGCAACACGTTTCGGACAGGCAGGAGCAGTGTCAGAGACCAAATGGTTGGGTTGCAGGCCAGCCACTTGAATAGCCCAGCCAAAATGACTTAGTAGAGGGGCCCCGACTAAAGCAGGTAGACCATTAACTTTCAGCCTTTCGCAAAATCGCCACGTTCGTTGCAAGAAGGGACCTCCTCCCCTGCAGCGGCTGAGTTCCCTTATACCATCTCTTTTGTTTTCTTTCTGTCCCTTGTTCCTATGTCTCCAATTTTGTCGATTGTAGGTATTCAAGGGAAGTGCTAAGCTACTAAAGAGGACAAATAAGGTTTCCCTGTCCCCTTTGGCTGTCCTGAATTAATCTTGTCTTTTCTCAGTCTGCACTCTGCGAGAGAGGAATGGACAGTAGAAGGGAAACAACAACGCATGGGCAAGAATGCTTCTCTCTCTTTTCTTATTGAGATGACTGGGCACATAAGACTGAGAAGAGACTCCCCTCCTGTCTGAATCTCTGCTTTGGCTCTTATCTTGCAGAGGAGAAGAACTTTTATATAAGAAGAGGAACCAGGAACAGACACCAGAGAGAAAGTGCAAGGAGCTGACAAGAGTGCTTCTCTCTTCTCTTTTTGACAAAAACCGAGGGAAAGAGCGTGAAAACAAGAAGCTTTGTTTTGTCCGTTGCAGAAAGGGGGTTGATTTCCCGTGTTCGCTCCCGTTTGCCCTCTTTCTCTCCTGCGCTCCTATGTCTTCTGTTCCTTTTTTTGAGGAGATTCAAAGGGATAGATAAACGAAAAAACCCCTGCGCTGTCCTTGATCTTGTCTTTTCTCAGTCAGCGAGAGAGGAAGACACAGTAGGAGGGAAGCTGGACAAGAGTGCTCCTCTCTCTTTTTTCTTATTGAGAAGACTGGGTACATAAGACTGGGAAGAGACTCCCCCTCCTCTCCGATTCTCCGCTCTGGCTGTTTTCTTGCAGGGGAGAAGAACTTTTATACAAGAAGAAGGGGCCAGGAACAGACAAGAGAAAGAAAAGTGCATGGAACTGACAAGAGTGCTAAGAGAAAGGGAAGAAAGCTTTGTTTTGTCCGTTGCAGAAGGAGGCTCCCTCTTCCCTAGAGCAGGGTTGATTTCCCGTGTTCGCTCTCATTTGCCTGCGATCCTATGTCTTCTGTTCCTTTTTTAGGGATAGATTGGTTTCCCTGTCCCTTTGATGTCCTTGATCTTGTCTTTTCTCAGTCAGCCAGAGAGGAAGGCACAGTACTGGACAAGAGTGCATCTCTCTCTGTTTTCTTGAGAAACAACGGATAAATAAGCGGAAAAGAAGAAACTCCCTCTCCTCTCCTCTAGATCTGTTCAGCTCTGATCCTGGGAAGTAAAAACATGAACACGCAAGGAAACATCTCATCCTTCTCTCTTCTCTCTTCTCTCTTCTCTCTTCTCTCTTCTCTCTTCTCTCTTCTCTCTTCTCTCTTCTCTCTCCTCGCTCCTCGCTCCTCGCTCCTCTCTCCTCTCCCCTCTCCGCTCTCTCTCCCTAGAGCAGGCT
>CAJNDS010001635.1:605000-740880 GCA_905221605.1 Symbiodinium natans | reverse complement strand
GCTCTCAGCTCTCAGCTCTCAGCTCTCAGCTCTCAGCTCTCAGCTCTCAGCTCTCAGCTCTCAGCTCTCCTCTCTCTCTCTCTCTCTCTCTCTCTCTCTCTCTCTCTCTTCTTTGTCCCTTTCTTCGAGACGAGAAGCAGATGGATAAGACGAGATGGAAAGAGAGATTCTTTGCTTCGCTGCAGAATGTGGGGTGAAAACAACAGTAGACTGTTTGGGGAACAAGTCTTCCCTTTGCTCTTTTTGGGCATACAACAGGGCGAAGAAATTCCTTCTCCCCTCTTATCCCTGTTCTGTAGTCTATCGTTACAGAAAGACAAATACATATACAAGGTGCCAGTTTCACTCTTGTCCCACTCCTTTAGCGCTTTTCTTACAGCAGAAAAGCTGAACATGCAAGAATACAGCCTCCTCTCTCTTCTCTCTTCTTTGTTCTCTTGTACGTGACAAATGAATACACAAGAGGACAAGGAAAAGAGAAGTTAATGGGCGGGAAAGAGGGCAGGGTGGATTGCTTTGTTCCTGGCAAGAAGGGAGCCCCCCCCCCCCCGTAGAGCAGGGCTGAGAGCCCTTACACCCTCTCTTTTGCTTTCTTTCTCTCCTGCGTTCCCAGGTCTTCTGTTCTTTTGCGTTTAGGAAATTCAAGGGAACTGCTAAAAAAGGAGGAAGGAGTTTTTCTTGTCTCTTTTCGTTGCCCTTGCTGGCCCTTGCTCTTTTCTTTTCTCGTTCAGCGAGAGAGGAAGAGACTGCAGGGGGCAAACAACAAAGAATGGACAAGAGCCCTTCTCTCTTATCTTATTGAGAAACTGATAGGTAAGAGGAGGAAAAACTCCCCTCCCCTCAGTCTCCATCTCTTCTCTTCTTTTCTCTTCTTTACGTGCTCCTCTCAAACCGAAGACAAAAGAACAAACGATGAAGGGAACATGATATCGACTGTTTTGGCTATCCTTCTTGCTTCTCATTGCTGTTCCATCGTTCTCTTCTCTCTTCAAGTCTGTCCAGATATTTTCTTTTTTCCTTTCGACGAGGAGCAGCTAGAATTTCTACCCACATCTTGTAGGTATGTATCGTATATGTATTGTATATCACATAGAGAAATGGAGAGGAAAGGGCGGGAATCCTCAAACCGTAAGACTAGGATTTGAGGGCATTGGGTTTTTGTATGTAACCCCGATCCAGCGAGAATATTGTGAGCAAGTATCTGGGTTCTGGGCCTTCCCACAAGCCCAACTTGCTCGCAAGTACATGGGTTGTCATTTCAATGTTTCCCAAAGGGTCACCCAGAACAATTCTCATTTCTCACACACACATCATCCCCAATACTCACAAATACATATCTCATAAACCCTTCTCGTTTAAGGTTTAGATTTGAGCGTATTCGACGAAGGCTTAGGGTAAATTCCAAGATTTACACATGCTTCTTATTTAGTTTTGGGACATAGCCTTATTCCTAAACCTATTCCTTTAACGTTTAAGACCAAAACGCACGCATGAGCCTTAGTTGTTTAAGGTTTGCGCCGGACACTGAGGTTTATTAATTCTAGATTCTTAAACCACGCACCTGGGCACGACGAGGTTGCGGGAAAGGGGGGAGAATCGCGAACCTTATGGCTGAAGCTTAAGCCTAACCCTATTCCAAACCATATTCGCTGAAGATCTAGTGAATTCAGATCGGATTTAGGGGAAAACAATGAGTGAACGCTTCGCTTAGCATTTTCCTTTTCCTCTTTTCAGGAGATAAAACTCGGAGGGTTCTTTCAGAAGAAGATTGTTGATACTTAACGAATATGCCACAGAGGCCCCTTAAAATTAGAAAAAATCTCTTACATTCTTTAAAACCCTTGAAGATTGAAAAGGAACAAGTCTTCTGAGCAAGGACTCGGAAGGACCCTTTACACAGCTCCATCTCAGACCAAAACATAAGGGTTTTCACCAAATTGCTCATTTTGTTGGATTTTTTCCCCTTTTTTGCTCCTTCAGGTACCCCAACTTAACATAAGGATTTTCACCAAATTGCTCATTGCGGTGACTTTTTCCAATTTTGCACCTTCACGGACCCCCAATGAAGGCCAAAAACAAAAGGGTTTTCACCAAATTGCTGATGTTGATGATTTTGCGTCTTGCACGGACCCCAGCTAAAGCCAAAAACATAGGTGTTTTCGCCAAATTGTTCATTTGGGCGATTTTTGGCAATTTTGCACCTTCACAGACCCCCAGGTAAGGCAAAAACATCCGGATTTTCAATTTTTCGTGATTTTTTGCAATTTTGCGCGTTCACCGACCCTCAGCTAAGGCCAAAACAAAAGGATTTTCATCAAATTGCTGATTTTTGTGATTTTCCTGAGTTTGGTTGTTTTTTGCAATGTGGCGCCTTGACGGACCCCTATCCAAGGCCAAAACATAAGGATTACCATCAAACTGCTGCTTTTGGTGCTTTTTGTAATTTTGCGCCTGCGCCCACCCCCAGCTAAGGCCAAAACATAAGGATGTTACCAGATTGCGACTTTTGGTAATTTTGCGCCTTCACCGGCTTATTTAGGTGATTTGTTTGCAACGTGGCGCCTTGACGAACCCCTACCTAAGGCCAAAACATATTTTCGTGATTGTTTGCGATGTGGCGCCTTGACGGACCCCTATCTAAGGACAAAACATGAGCATTTTCACCAAATGCTCATTTTTGTGGGCAATTTTGCGCCTTCACAGACACCAATCTAAGGCCAAAACACAAGGATTTTCACAAAATTGCTAGTTTTTGTGATTTTTGGCATCTAACAGAAGGATTTTCACCAAGTTGCTCATTAGGCGCAATCTTGCACCTTCACAGACCCGCCTATCTAAGGCAAAAAAAGGATTTGACTGGAGCAAAAATTGAACCCAAAATCTCAGGGACCAGGTCTTGCGATTTGACTCTTTGAAGCAAAAATTGAACCCAAAATCTTAGGGACCAGGGCTTGCTATTTGACTCTTTGGAGCAAAAATTGAGCCCGAAATCTTAAGGACCAGGGCTTTAAATTATGAGTCTGGGCCTCCCCCCAATACTACATTACGAGCCCGGGCCTTCTCCCAATACTAAATTACGAGCCCGGGCCTTCTCCCAATACTAAATTACGAGCCCGGGCCTTCTCCCAATACTAAATTACGAGCCCGGACCTTCCCCCAATATTAAATTACGAGCCCGGCCTTCCCCCAATACTAAATTACGAGCCCGGGCCTTCCCCCAATACTAAATTACGAGCCCGGGCCTTCCCCCAATACTAAATTACGAGCCCGGGCCTTCTGCCAATACTAAATTACGAGCTCGGGCCTTCTTTTCTTGCCAGACTGGTCTGCCCGTGCCCCCCCCTCCCCAAACTATTCGAACTATTCGAAATTATTCGAACTATTCGAACCCCCTTGGTTCGAATTTTCGAATAGTTCGAATAGTTTGAATAGTTTGGGCGCCCCAGGCCGGGCCCCAAACTATTCGAAAATTATGAGCCCGGGCCTTCTCCCAGAACTAAATTACGAGCCCGGGCCTTCTCCCAATACTAAATTACGAGCCCGGGCCTTCCCCCAATACTAAATTACGAGCCCGGCCTTCCCCCAATACTAAATTACGAGCCCGGGCCTTCCCCCAATACTAAATTACGAGCCCGAGCCTTCCCTTCCTTTCCAGACTGGTCTCCCCGGGCCCCCCCCCCAAACTATTCGAACTATTCGAACTATTCGAAATTATTCGAACTATTCGAACCCGCTTGGTTCGAATAGTTCGAATAGTTTCGAATAGTTCAAATGTTTGAATAGTTTGGGCGCCCCAGGCCAGGCCCCAAACTATTCGAACACCCCCCCTCCCAACACTAAATACGAGCCCGGGCCTTCTCAGAATACTAAATTACGAGCCCGGGCATTCCCCCAATACTAAATTACGAGCCCGAGCCTTCTCCCAATACTAAATTACGAGCCCGGACCTTCCCCCAACACTAAATTACGAGCCCGTGCCTTCCCCCAATACTAAATTACGAGCCCGTGCCTTCCCCCAATACTAAATTACGAGCCAGGCCCTTCTCCCAATACTAAATTACGAGCCAGGGCCTTCCCCTCCTTTCCAGACTGGTCTCCCCGGCCCCCCCCCCAAACTATTCGAACTATTCGAACTATTCGAAATTGTTCCAATAATTCGAATAATTTCGAATAGTTCGAATAGTTCGAATAGTTCGAATAGTTTGGGCGCCCCAGGCCGGGCCTCAAACTATTCGAACACCCCCCTCCCAATACTAAATTACGAGCCGGGCCTTCTCCCAACACTAAATTACGAGCCCGGGCCTTCTCCCAATACTAAATTACGAGCCCGGGCCTTCTCCCAATATTAAATGACGAGCCCGGGCCTTCCAATTACGAGCCCGGCCTTCCCCCAATACTAAATTACGAGCCCGGGCCTTAGCCCAATACTAAATTACGAGCCCGAGCCTTCCCTTCCTTTCCAGACTGGTCTCCCCGGCCCCCCCCCCCCCAAACAATTCGAACTATTCGAACTATTCGAAATTATTCGAACTATTCGAACCCCCTTGGTTCGAATAGTTCGAATAGTTTCGAATAGTTCGAATAGTTTGAATAGTTTGGGCGCCCCAGGCCACGCCCCAAACTATTCGAACACCCCCCCTCCCAATCCTAAATCGGGCCTTCTCCCAATACTAAATTACGAGCCCGGGCCTTCTCCCAATACTAAATGACGAGCCCGGACCTTCCCCCAATACTAAATTACGAGCCCGGACCTTCCCCCAATACTAAATTACGAGCCCGTGCCTTCCCCCAATACTAAATTACGAGCCAGGCC
Source organism: Symbiodinium natans (assembly GCA_905221605.1). NCBI lineage: Eukaryota > Dinophyceae > Suessiales > Symbiodiniaceae > Symbiodinium > Symbiodinium natans. The sequence continues at coordinate 736,067 of CAJNDS010001635.1, read as the reverse complement.
CTTCTCCCAATACTAAATTACGAGCCAGGGCCTTCCCCTCCTTTCCAGACTGGTCTCCCCGGGCCCCCCCCCAAACTATTCGAACTATTCGAACTATTCGAAATTATTCGAACTATTCGAACCCACTTGGTTCGAATAGTTCGAATAGTTTCAAATAGTTCGAATAGTTTGAATAGTTTGGGCGCCCCAGGCCGGGCCCCAAACTACTCCCAATACTAAATTACGAGCCCGGGCCTTCTCCCAATCTTAAATTACGAGCCCGGGCCTTCTCTCAATACTAAATTACGAGCCCGGACCTTCCCCGAATTCTAAAAAACGAGCCCGGGCCTTCCCCCAATACTAAATTACCTGCCCCGAATACTAAATTACGAGCCCGGGCCTTCCCCCAATACTAAATTACGAGCCAGGGCCTTCTCCCAATCGAGCACGAGCCTTCTTTCCAGACTGGTCTCCCCGGGCACCCCACCCCCCTAAACTGTTCGAACTATTCGAACTATTCGAAATTTTTCAAACTATTCGAACCCCCTTGGCTCGAATAGTTCGAATAGTTTGGGGCATCAGTTTTGTGCGGCATTTGCAGGACTTTTGCAGGGTGCCAAGGGGATCCCGGCAAATTTCGACCCGCAAAGTTGTTCCTACCCGTTCCCGTTTTGTGTGATATTTGCGGGACTTTTGCAGGGCGCCAAGGGGATCCCGGCAAATTTCGACCCGCCAAGTTGTTCCTACCCGTTCCCGTTTTGCGTGGCATTTGCAGGACTTTTTCAGGGCGCCAAGGGGATCCCGGCAAATTTCGACCCGCAAATGTTGTTCCTACCCGTTCCCGTTTTGTGTGGTATTTGCAGGACTTTTGCAGGGCGCCAAGGGGATCCCGGCAAATTTCGACCTGCCAAGTTGTTCCTACCTGTTCCCATTTTGTGCGGTACTTGAAGAACTTTTCCAGGGTGCCAAGGGGATCCCGGCAAATTTCGACCCGCAAAGTTGTTCCTACCCGTTCCCGTTTTGTGTGTTATTTGCGGGACTTTTGCAGGGCGCCAAGGGGATCCCGGCAAATTTCGACCCGCCAAGTTGTTCCTACCCGTTCCCGTTTTGTGTGGCATTTGCAGGACTTTTTCAGGGTGCCAAGGGGATCCCGGCAAATTTCGACCCGCAAAGTTGTTCCTACCCGTTCCCGTTTTGTGTGATATTTGCGGGACTTTTGCAGGGCGCCAAGGGGATCCCGGCAAATTTCGACCCGCAAAGTTGTTCCTACCCGTTCCCGTGTTGTGTGGTATTTGCGGGACTTTTGCAGGGTGCCAAGGGGATCCCGGCAAATTTCGACCCGCAAAGTTGTTCCTACCCGTTCCCGTTTCGTGTGGTATTTGTAGGACTTTTGCAGGGTGCCAAGGGGATCCCGGCAAATTTCGACCCGCAAAGTTATTCCTACCCGTTCCCGTTTTGTGTGGTATTTGCGGGACTTTTGCAGGGCGCCAAGGGGATCCCGGCAAATTTCGACCCGCCAAGGTGTTCCTACCCGTTCCCGTTTTGTGTGGTATTTGCGGGACTTTTGCAGGGTGCCAAGGGGATCCCGGCAAATTTCGACCCGCAAATGTTGTTCCTACCCGTTCCCGTTTTGCGTGGTATTTGCGGGACTTTTCCAGGGTGCCAAGGGGATCCCGGCAAATTTCGACCCGCAAAGTTGTTCCTACCCGTTCCCGTTTTGTGTGGTATTTGCGGGACTTTTGCAGGGTGCCAAGGGGATCCCGGCAAATTTCGACCCGCAAAGTTGTTCCTACCCGTTCCCGTTTTGTGCGGTATTTGCGGGACTTTTGCAGGGTGCCAAGGGGATTCCGGCAAATTTTGAATTTTGGGGGCCCCAGGCCGGCGCGAACCCCCCTTCCTCCCAAACTGGTCTCCCCGGGCCCCCCCCAAACTATTCGAACTATTCGAACTATTCGAAACTATTCGAACTATTCGAACCCCCCTGGTTCGAATAGTTCGAATAGTTCGAATAGTTTGGGGCACCAGCCCTCGCCCCCAAACTATTCGAACTATTCGAACCCCCCTGGTTCGAATAGTTCGAATAGTTCGAATAGTTTGGGGCACCAGCCCTCGCGCCCAAACTATTCGAACTATTCGAACCCCCCTGGTTCGAATAGTACGAATAGTTTCGAATAGTTCGAATAGTTCGAATAGTTTGGGAGCCCGGCCTGGGGCCCCCACACTATTCGAACTATTCGAACCCCCCTTCCTCCCAAACTGGTCCCCCCGGGGACCCCCCAAACTATTCGAACTATTCGAACTATTCGAAGCTATTCGAACTATTCGAACCCCCCTGGTTCGAATAGTTCGAATAGTTCGAATAGTTTGGGGCACCAGCCCTCGCGCCCAAACTATTCGAACTATTCGAACCCCCCTGGTTCGAATAGTTCGAATAGTTTCGAATAGTTCGAATAGTTTAGGGGGCCCGGCCTGGGGCCCCCACACTATTCGAACTATTCGAACCCCCCTTCCTCCCAAACTGGTCCCCCCGGGGACCCCCCAAACTATTCGAACTATTCGAAACTATTCGAACTATTCGAACCCCCCTGGTTCGAATAGTTCGAATAGTTCGAATAGTTTGGGGCACCAGCCCTCGCGCCCAAACTATTCGAACTATTCGAACCCCCCTGGTTCGAATAGTTCGAATAGTTTCGAATAGTTCGAATAGTTCGAATAGTTTGGGGGCCCGGCCTGGGGCCCCCACACTATTCGAACTATTCGAACCCCCTTCCTCCCAAACTGGTCTCCCCGGGGACCCCCCAAACTATTCGAACTATTCGAACTATTCGAAACTATTCGAACTATTCGAACCCCCCTGGTTCGAATAGTTCGAATAGTTCGAATAGTTTGGGGCACCAGCCCTCGCGCCCAAACTATTCGAACTATTCGAACTATTCGAACCAGGGGGGTTCGAATAGTTCGAATAGTTTCGAATAGTTCGAATAGTTCGAATAGTTTGGGGGCCCGGCCTGGGGCCCCCACACTATTCGAACTATTCGAACCCCCTTCCTCCCAAACTGGTCTCCCCGGGCACGCCCCAAACTATTCGAACTATTCGAACTATTCGAAACTATTCGAACTATTCGAACCCCCCTGGTTCGAATAGTTCGAATAGTTCGAATAGTTTGGGGCACCAGCCCTCGCGCCCAAACTATTCGAACTATTCGAACCCCCCTGGTTCGAATAGTTCGAATAGTTTCGAATAGTTCGAATAGTTTAGGGCACCAGGCCGGGCCCCCAAACTGTTCGAACTATTCGAACCCCTCTGGTTCGAATAGTTCGAATAGTTTCGAATAGTTCGAATAGTTCGAATAGTTTGGGGGCCCCAGGCCGGGCCCCCAAACTATTCGAACCCATCTGGTTCGAATAGTTCGAATAGTTTGGGGCACCAGGCCATGCCCCCAAACTATTCGAACTATTCGAACCCCTCTGGTTCGAATAGTTCGAATAGTTTAGAATAGTTCGAATAGTTCGAATAGTTTGGGGACCCCAGGCCGGGCCCCCAAACCATTCAAACTATTCGAACCCCCGTTTGAAAGTTCAGAAAAGACGCATGGTCACATAATACAGGAAGGTTCCTCGTACATATATATATATATGTATATACGTATATATGTATAATTTCAGGCCCGAAGCAGAGGCCCCGTTCCCAAGACGGCTGGGAGATCTGGGTCCCAGGGTCCTAGCAGGATCTGGTTTTTACCACCCCCAAGCAGGCCGGTTTCGGGTTTAGGGTCTGGGGTGCAGAAAGCTTACTGTGCGAGTCTTACAGTCAAGAAGTTTGGGTTTGAAGGGCTTGTGGTACCAGAAAAAGTTAGTAAGGCCATCGAGGTACAAGACTAGTACCGGGCACTTATCATTTTTTTTGGGGGGGGGGGGTGGGGAGGGGGGGGGGGGGGTGCACTTTGAAACCCTTTTTGCCTACCAAGACTCTGTGATGTGCCTGGACCCTGAATTCCCAAAATCTATCAGGGATCGAGGGCTGATCCAGGGTGTCGGTTTCTGTGGTCTGGCTTACGGCTCGGGCCTGCGCAGTTAACCCACTCAGAGGAGCACTAAGGGTTCTTTCAAGTTGGACAGGGCTTGGGGTTTGGGGGGGCACCATGTTGCCCGCTTTGGGGCCGTTGCGCCGTGAATAGCTCCCGAATGGCAAGTATCCAAAGTCCAAGCCTACCGAGCACCTCTTCTGTTCCCTGACCTTCAACGCCCAAACCTGCCTTTGGTGTAGCTCGTGGGGTTTCTTTGATCTTATTTGTTGGGTCTATGTTGGCACGGCCGAGAAAGGCTGAGACCTTAGACCTTAGGGGTCGCATCTCGGAGTGTGTTTGGAGACATACGGTCCCAAAGAGCCCTAAACCCCAAACCCAAAACTCTAAACAATTCTATGATGGCGGGCCTTCCCAAAGTGCCAGGCGGCGTTGGACAGGGCCTGCGCATCCAACGTGTCGCTGACGGCTGCCAAACCTCTCCGATGAGTTCTTGAGAGTTTGATACGCCCCTTTTTGGAATGCGAATCTAATCTGAAACCCCAAGCCCTAAGCCCTAAACCCCAAACCCTACACCCTAAAGAGCGTCGTAAGGTTTCGACTCTCATAGTGGTGGACAGCAGGCTCCGAGATCCATCGTCCAATCTGTGTGAAACAAGCTCTGGCCATTGGAGGTGCAGCTGCAGCCCGACACCCGAAAGTTCAGGGTTTAGGGTTTAGGGCTTGACCTGCATCCTGGAGTCATTGTTCAAGCTGCCGCCTCCCCATCATGATGGCGTTCTTGGAAGAACATCCGCGGCTTCCACTCCGCTTTGTGAAAGCATTGTAGACGGAGTCGTGGAAGAACTACTTCAGAGTTCACGGTTCATGGGGCAATGAAACGGAAGTACCCCAGGAACTGTACACATACATACCTATTGTTATTTCCATTTGTTAATGCATGGGCATCGAGTTCGATGAATTAACATACACGTTCCCCACCATGTGCCAATTTACGACGCGGAATTCAGCCAATCTTCCTAAACAAAGGCCTTATTGTAAATGCTAGCTCCGTCATTCCCGTGAACATCCGCACATCCTAAAGCGACTTCGGAATCGATGCTCCGGGCCGATCAGTCGTGGGCTCCCGTTGCTGCAGGTGCTGGGGTGGCAGCGCCGGTGATGACTGACTGGGCAGGCTGGTCTGCCACAGCGTCTGGTGGCTTCTCGAGCCTTAACTGTTTCCCCGGGTCCCCTATATACATGAATAAAAGAATAAAAAATAACACACACACACACACATATCATACATGTATACAGAACATAGAGATTCGAGAGAGAAAGAGAGAGAGAGAGAGAGAGAGAGAGAGAGAGAGAGAGAGAGTGAGAGTGATAGAACCTACCGAAGATTGTCAAGTTATCTTCAAGACTGGTCAAGGAGCTGCGAAATACCGGTCTTGGGGTTCCAGTAATATGGCGCGCCGCTGCTTCGAGACTTCATCTTCACCCAGCCATCGGGCAGGTCGAACTGCGCTTTGCCACTGCGGATGTTGACGAAGTAGATGCCGTTGCCTGTCTTTCTCCGTACCCGTATCCAGTCTGGCGGCAAAGGCGTCAAGTGTGCAAACTGGCCCTGATCCTGCGCCCACTGCATGACCGTCTTCACCTCGTTGTTGGGGCGCGAAGCTGCAGGCTCTGCGGCTGCAGGGGCGACCGCTGGGGCGACCGCTGGGGCTGCGCCGTTTGCTTGTTGCGGCTTCCCGGCTGAGGTGGCCGATGCGGCAGACACCTTCTCCCGAAGGATGTTGGCAAACTCCGCCGGTGGAGCGCTGCCCTCGTCCTTGACCGGAACAGACGTTTCAGCGGCTCCTCGTTCCTCGGCTGGCCCTTATACGACCCTCGGAAAAATATTCCGAAGCATGATCCTCTTAAACCCAAGAAGGGGAACTACAAAAACATCCCAAGGGCCTACCCGGTTGCAGCTTTTGCCTCTTCCATCTGCCTCAGGGCTGCCTGAAAGCCCAGTCGGAACATCTCTTGGCTGTCGGCCATCAGCTTGCGCTTCACTCGCCTCGCCACTTCGTCCTCCTCGTCCTCGTCAAGGGGCCTCCTGCGTGCATCCGATTTCTTTGGCGTGCCACCCAGAGGGGCCTCGGGCACAGGAGACGCAAGCTGGCTCGTCAGCTCTTCAGCCTTGGTAGCCCAGTAACCATATTATAAAAAGGGCACTCTTTTTTGGGGGGTTTAGGGTTACTGTTATAAGGGAACCCAGAACCCAACAAAAAGGGCAAAAGGGGCACCACTGGGCTACCAGGCCAGCAGCGGATGCTGGCTCCGGCGGCGCCGGCGGAGGGGGCGACTCGACTTGCTGGTCGGCAGACCAGATCTGCTGATCGAGCCGGGCTTAGTTGCTGAGTTCAGAAGCCCCCCAAAATTGTGCACCTTCAGTTCAACAGGGGATTATAGTACCCAAAAACGTGTAAAGTGTACTCATTCAGCTGCGAAGTGGCCGATTTCGGCGTTGACTACTTGCAAGGCTCTCTTGACCTCAAGAGGCGGCCCTTCGCCAATCACCACCTTGAAGCGTGGAGGATCGATGCGGATTTCAATGCCCGTTTTTTCTTCCATCTGGCCCTCCCAGTCCTGCTGCTGACTGAGCCTATCGAGAATCTCCTGCGTTATTATGACCTCGGTGGAGATCATGACCTTAGTCGCCCAGGATTCACATGCTGATAAAGGGCACCATTTTGGGGTGGCTACTTTACAAAGGAACCCACAACCCCAAAAAAGGGGGTAAAGGGTACCACTGGGCAGCCAAGTGACCAGAGGGGTGTAGTTCCCTGTAAACAGCAGCTCGGAGGATCGGAACGCTCGAATGGAATCTTCGCCTTGGTTGAAGATCACCTTATTGGTCTGCTCATCACCTTGGTAGCCGAGTAGGGTTTAGGGTTTAGGGTTTAGGGTTTAAGGTTTAGGGTTTAGGGTTTAAACCATATTTTAATGAGGGCACCCTTTTTTGGGTTGGTTACTGTATAAGGGAACCCAGAAACCAGAAAAAGAGTAAATGGTACCACTGGCATACCAAGTCACACAACCAAAACTGGTCGTCCTCATGGAAACAGTTGTCCACCCAGGCTCTCCTATAGCCGTCGTAAACGACGAGCATACCTCGCTCCACCTCCCAAGCCGTGAGTTGCTTCAAGTCATCGGTCCTCATAGGTTTGGATTCCCTCAGGTTCGGCTCAACGATACGAGGAAGCCCTTGGCGGAGAGACGCAGGCAGCTCGGACGGCTCTTCCTTCACCCTCTGAAACTGAAATTCCTGTGGCGGCGCTTCCTCCTGCACGTTGTAGCCCATGGGGTCCTCATTGAAGGTCTCACCGGCTTCGTCGAAAAAGACCACCTGCTCTGGAAGGGCCTCGGGGTCCTGCTCTGCTGCATCCTCGGAGAAATAGACCACCTGTTCTGGGACGTGCTCCTCGTCTGCCAGACCATCTGCCTGATCGTCTGCCTGCTCGGGAACCTCCGCCGTAGATTGCCGCAATCTGTTGAAGGCTGGCGTGATTCGCGGCGCGATGATGGGTGCATTGCTCTGCTGCGGCGGAGGCGCGAAAGCAGCATGGCTCTGCTGTGGCGGAGGCACGAAGCCTGCGTGGCTCTGCTGTGGCGGAGGCACAAAGACCCCGGCGCCACGCGGCCCACGTGGAGCCGCCGCGAAGGTCGAAAGCTGCTGGTACCACGTGTAGTATCGTGGCCGTGGCAGCGGCAGCGGCTGCATCCTACTCGTTATTCTCTACTGCCCAGAGGGCTTCAGGGGTGACCTCTTTAGGGTAGACGTATGAAATGCCTTGCCATGGGCAATGTAAACCTGCCTGAGTTTAGGGCTTGGAGAGGAACTTCGTGGCTCAACCGATGGCTGAGCCCACACCTGCGACTACCAACGACGCACAAACTTGCGGTGCTGACCCGTGATTTCAACAGTTTTTCCCTGAAGGTAGCAGCTTACCGCAGCATGCAGGCTTCTTTGCACTCGTTCGCATGAGTCCATGTGTGTGTGTGTGTGTGTGTGCGCGATTATGTAGGTCCAGGGCACGCTGCGCGGCAGCTTGCGTGGCTGCCTCGCCATACCTTGGCTTGCTCGCTTGGCTGAGGTTCGGGTCTTACCTCGAGCCAACTTTCTCCTTATTCGCGCCATCTGAAGAAACCCTAAACCCAACCCTAAACCCTAAACCCTAAACCCTAAACCCTAAACCCTAAACCCTAAACCCTAAACCTCAAACCTCAAACCTGAACCCTAGCCATAGTTGTTGGGAACACTTCTTTTGAGAGTCCAGATGCGCCATCACTCGCGTGCTCTCTGGGGGAGGGAGGGGGGGGGGGCGGGATACCATCGGGGTGGGAGAAGGTATAGGGTGAGAATGCAGATGAATACGGTCTTTTTCTCGGGACTTCAGTTCTTGACACAGCCGAAGCCACGCATTCTGGAGGCGTTGAGGGGGCTATCGAGTTACTTCAAGTCTTCAGGTGTTCCCTATACTCCCCTTAGAACCTTAATAAAACTAATGTTTTTGGTATCCTCTTGGTTTATATAAACATAAACAAAAAATAATTCCCAAGGAGGCTACAGTTCCAGTTTCTCAACCCCAACCCTGTAAGCCTGAAAGCCTGGTTGCCACAGCAGGGCGGCGAACGCCCACGCAGCGCCCGACAGCTCCTTGCAGGCTGATCTGCTCAGGCTTCAGTGCTTCAGGTTTCGGAACTGCGGTTTTACTCTGCTGCTGCAAGAGTGGAAGTATGGTTTAGGGTTTAGGGTTTAGGGAATTAAGGAACCAGAAGGGTCTCTTTTTTACAGGTATGCTTAAAGAACCCACAAGTACCGATCAGTTTACGCTGTGAAGGCGCAGTACCTCGCCCTGCTCGTCCTCCATCCGGAAGCTGGAAGCCTCACCAACTTAAGCAAGGTTTGGTCGCGAAGGTCTCTGGAGTTTTTGGTGCCCAAAGTCCCTACATAGGAGGTACTTTTAGGCCCATGCGTTCCCTAGTAAGGTACATGGACCCTTAGGTTGGCACTTTGCGATGCAGCTTTTCGACACACCGGGAGACAGAGAGAAAATTCAGTGACACAACCGTAAAGGTAAAGAAAGGGAAAGGGGAGACGTGCGCGCGACGTAATATCTAGCCCTTGCAGATGGCAAAGGTTCCCAAAGGCCTCTTCTGTGGGAGGCTGCTGGCTTGAGTCTCTTAAACCTTCGGCCCCTGTCAGTGATGCGTAAGGGCAAGACAAGCTGGTGATTCCTAAAAGGGTTGGCTAGATTAACAACCCTCTCCGGTCAATGTCTGATACACTCTTTGTTTCTAAAGAAGCCTTTGTCGGTCCTGAGGAAGTACCTTCAAGCGGCTCTTGTAAAGCCTCGACCCAAATCAAATGAAGCCTAGCCAGCCTTGCCCACCTGGATCAACCCTAAATCCCAAAACCTACCTACCCTTTTTGCGCCTGGCTTGGACTAGCAAACCCTATATAAACTCTGAACCCAAGGTCCTGGGTCCTAAATCACCCAGTCGCCAGTAGTCGCCTCGCTATGCACAGTGGCCATGACGGCCGCCGTCAGCGAATCGCGTGAGAGCCTAACAGTCTGGGTTGAGGATGAATGCAACTATAAGTGTACTCATAGCAGCCGTAGCAAGAGACATTGCACCGAAGTGTGCGCACATCTCGGTCCCAAGCTAAAGAAAACTTCTCTATCCAGGATCATACTTGGGCCTAAAAGGGGTGTACCTTTAGGGCCCAAGTAGATACTATATAGGTACATGGATCCTATATAGGTACATGGATCCTTCGGGTAAGGCTTGAGGGAGGCTACACTGTGCCAGTAACTTGGGACCAACATGGGGAAGCGGGCCTCACCTGCAACAATCGACTTACCAAAAGCATGAAGAACTCCATAATGCAAACGTATAGTCTCACTGTTTCCGGTTTGCATATGCTTGTGTCTGCTGGACAGCTGTATTGGGATTATTGATTACTCTTTGTTGCAGACATACAAAAGCTCAAAAACACTTCATTAAAAACAAATCAGAACATGCGTGGCGGCTAAGCGCAGGAGTTCGGGGGGGAGGGGGGCGACGGTGGCTGAGTCACTGTGTTAACTCGCAGAGCACCTGGCAAGCCATGATGCAGTCCAACTCCCGGATCCGAGCCTTCTTATTCAAATGTCGCCACACATGTCGCCCTGCGTTGGGTAAGGGATTCCTGGACGAACTTGTCAAAGGGATTCTGACAAAGCTTCCTGGAACGACACTCTACATTCTAGATACTTCCAGGGCAACCAACCCTGAAGCAGAGAACGACGGAATCCGAATGCAAGGAGCGCCGTGGCGCCAAACCCCCGAGCGAAGTTGGCCGAGTCCTGCCGGGTTCAGGATGTACGACTTCAGGGATTACCCAGACCCCCCAAAGGATCCAAAAAGTAGATCCCCTGAAGGGTTCCTAAAAGTGACCCAATAGTAGTATAGGGTACTATTTAGGGGTTCTACGTTTTGGATCCTCCCAGGGGGGTCTGGGTAATGAAGGAAGTTCAGGACTTGTCAGTATAATAGCCAAAACATCATGCAACCAACACAAAGTGCCAAGCAGTGGAGACTTGAGCCAGGATAAGGCCAAGAGGTTTAGGGGTTTGGGTTCTGGGTCCCCTAAACTCCCACAAACCAGGTTTAGGGTTTAGGGCTTAGTGTTGTTTAGGGTCGCCGAGACCCCCACAAACCCTAAACCGGTCCTGACCGTTTGCTTGTCCCAGTTTTGCCAGCGCTTCATCTGCTGCACAAGCCATCAGCGCCTCTCACCTCACGCATGACTGACTAGTTGAGGCGCTAGGGTCAGTTAGGGAGTACGAATATACAGGTAAAACATGAGGATGATGATGCTGGGAACTTTGCATCATCCTTCCCGTGAGGTTGTTGAGAGACGTGCGTGACTGGTAACTCCCTGACCCAGACATGGTTAGGATGTATTGGGGCCATTGCCTGCCCCGAAAGTACCTGGCAGTGCCTGTGAAGCTCCAAACCAAAACATGTTCCCAAATAGCTTTAAAAAAGCAGAATGAAACTGTGCCGAATCACAAGCCATTGACTGCTAGACATACTCACCAAAGGGAAGCTTTGGAACCCGGCAGACATAGGGGAAGCCTGCGACCTTCTCTACGCATCAGGTGACGTTCAGCCCAGCTCGGGTCTTCCTTCTTTGGATGTTGCTTGGCCCGGGGCTTTATGAAGAGACAACTCCCTTACTTCTTCCTGCTTGCACAGTTTCTCCAGGTATTCTGCTGGAGCCCTCTAGACCCCGAGCCTCCAAAGCCCAAACTCCAAACCCCCCGGATCACTCACTTGCTTGCCTAAACCTTAAACCCTAAACCCTAAAACCCTAAACCCTAAACCCCCTAAACCCCCTAAACCCTAAACCCTAAACTTGCTTGCTTGAGTGCGCATAAACCTCCCGGAGGAGGTCGCCCCAAGGGGCGCGCTTCATTTCGAGTTCGTCGGTGTGAAATAGGAGTGTGGTGAAGATCGCTCTCTCTCTCTCTCTCTCTCTCTTTCTTTCTTTCTTGGGACCATGAGGGCACGGGGCCCTCGCTCTCTCTCTCTCTCTCTCTCCCTCCCTCTCTCTGGCACTCGAAGCGTCAGGCCTGGCTGTAGGGCAGCACTCGTCGCTACACCCCGCAACCCTAAACCCTAAACCCCAAAGCCTTGACAAACCCGGCCTGGCTTCCGTCTTGCTGAAGCCCTGGGCTGTTCTGGCAGGGCCCAGCACCTTCCCAGCTCGATTCCAGAACTTTGGGTTTCATGGCTTATGGAGCCTGGGCTTTAGGGCTTGGGGGCTACAATAGGGATTGCAGAGCTTAGTGTTTATCGGGTTTCAGGTTAAGGGTTTAGGCTTCGGATTTGGGTGATTCCGGAATTCCGGTTACCCGAAATCCTACATGGTGAGTGGGGCATTGGTGGGTCCTGCATCAGCCAGGTGTCGGGTTGTAAATAAAAGGACCTCTTCCTACGAGCTTAAGACACCAAAAGCCCTCAACCACTGAAGCCTACAAAGGCCCGGGAAGTTTTTCTTGTCGTGTCGGGTTTGGGGCTTGGGGTCGGGTTCACAAGAGGAGGCCTGGACCCTAAACTTTGGACCCTAAACCCTAAACGGCCCTAAACCCTAAGCCTTGAGCTCCGAAATCGTTTCTGCCACGCGAGCTTCAAGGGGAAGAGGCAGCAGGTCCTCCCAGGCTGCAACAACCGCCCCCCCCCCCCCACTTGGAGGTTCATGGTACTTACCCTAGGGCTCCAAGTAGATAAAGAACACCTACATTGGTTCTAAAGTCTGTGCATAGTACCTACTTTGGGCTGTTTGGAGCCTTGAGGTTTTCACGCAATAATAACTGTGCTTATAACCCGCAAAGAAGCCCCCTTAAGTGCCCGGATAGGGTGGTTATGGGTACCGTTATAGTTGGGTTACTAAGTACCATGAACCTCCAAGTAAGGGTAGTTTCATGGTCCCTTAGTATGGGCCCTTAGAAGGGTCCCCCTTAAAGACCCCTTTTATACCCATGCAAACGCAGGACCGTACATCAGCTTCAAAGGAGGTTGGGACCAAAATAAGGGCCCATGTAATGCAACAACCTCTAGACAGACTGACACTCCAAAATCACCAAGGCCTGAGCCCTAAAGCCTTCTGCAAAAAACAAAACCTAAGCCCTAAATACGTAACTGTTCCTAAAGATTTCACCTCGAGGGTCTCAACTGCAACTCCCTCCGCTCAGGATTTGGCCTTCGGTTCAGTGTTTAGGGTTTAGGGTTCAGGGTTCGGTTCAGAATCCGCATCAGGCCCCACACAGCTTGTGCGATGCAGGGGTTCTTGCAGAAACCCTGCCCTCCGTCCCTGACCACATCTTTTCTTGCATGGGTTGTGGGCTGAGGGCACTTTCTTACTTGCAGAGTTCCTAAGCCCACAAAAAGAGTACACTTTCAGTTCTGTAGGGGATTATAGTATCCCAAAAAGTGTAAAGCATACTGCTTCAGCTACGAAGCTTTGTGTTTAAGGAGCACGTCTCAGACAAGCTGGTCGAGACTCGGCGGGCGGGCGAGGCTCTTGAGTGCAATGTGACGTGAAAGGAGCGACCCTAAACCCTAAACCCCTGCTAAGGACTTGTCGGGTTGCTGCGACAACGCTCGGGACCTCCCGGTGTGGTTGGGTGATGGGATCTCGGGTGGCCCGGTGGAGTTCAGACTGACAAAGTCGAAAACGTTTAGGGTTCCAGGGCTTTAGGGCTTAGGGCTTTCGGGCTGCGGGTGTGGGGTTTAAAACAAGCCCGATAGGCCCTTAACATGCCTTCCTTGTTGGGGGAATAGTAAAAATGATCATTTCTATTCCTTACTGGGAATTGAACATGACAAACATGTAAACTTATCACCAACCAGGACCCGGGAAACCCTAAACCCTAAATCCTGGACCCCTCAGCCCTCAACCCTAAACCCTACATGGGGGTCCTCTCACAACTGCAGCCTGGCCAAGGTTTGCGCGGTAGTGGCCATCTCCCATGGGTTGAGACGAGGGCAAAGGGCGTCGGCTTACCGAAGCAGCGTCCTGGCACCTCGGCCCGCTTGGAAGGCCTAAATGGGGACTTGAGCATAGTATGTGTGGACGAAAAGTAAGGCTTGAGTATCATGAGAGTGCCCCAACTCCCCATCAGTTTCGTCTGGGTCTCCCTACTCCTACTCCTTGCAATGAAGAGGAAATTCATTTGCCAACTGCTCTTGTGAGCAAATCCGCATCAGCACAGGAACCCGGAAAGTGGGAATCTTGTGACGAGGGGCGTTCCAGAGAGCCTTGAGAAGCGCATTCTCGAAGCTCTTGGACAATCCTTTCCAGGGACCCCTCCCTTTGCCCATCCCGGTCCTGACCCAAATTCCGACTGCAAGTGTTAAACATCCTTGCGCCCAAGACTTACGGTTTAGGGTTTAGGGTTTAGGGTTTCTGAAGCCAGAAAGTACTCTGGTGTCTGCTCAAGGTTTCATCGAATACCAAGGAGAAGTTTAAGTCTCAGGTGCCGGCGCGCAAGGCGACATACCAGGATGGGCTCTTAGGCCTTCTAATCTCCAGAAATCAACCCCGGACCCCATATAGGGCCGTTTTCAGGGATAATAAGGTATAATAGCCCTTTTTGGCACAGGCTTGTGGGTGTCATAGCCCTAAACCCCAAACCCCAAACCCTAAACCCTAAACCCTGAACCCTAAACCCTAAACCCGAACCCTAAACCCTGAACCCTAAACCCTAAACCCTAATAGCCTCCTGGAAGCCTCAAAGCCAAGACGCGTCTCCGTGGCACCGCGGGGCCGCCGCGTGGCGCCGCACGCGGTCAGGGACGACAGCACAGCAACTGGCCGCATTGGGGGAACCCTAAACCCTAAACCCTCAACCCTAATTAAACCCTAAACCCTAAACCCCAGGAGGGGAAGTGGGTTTGGGGTCGGAATCTAATAGGGTTGAGGGCCGAAATGGTCAAGGGGCAGCCATTTCATACTCAGCTTTCTCCTGTGGCGTGTAAAACACCTGGCGCATATGCGCATGCGTGCATAATACTGCGTTCGCCCCTTGCCTATCTCAACAAGCACGTTATGTCCATAAAGTTAGTACCAGGTCAAGCGACAAACCCATTGGGGGGGGGGGGGGGTATTCAGATCTGTACACGAAAAAAGCATCTGGGTGTATGTGAATAAATGAGTATAAATATATATAATATAAATATAAATACGAATATAAGTAACATCATACATTTTCCAGCGACTATGGCACTAGTGTAGAACCCCGGAATCCATGTAGTGGCAATCAGTGCGAGCATGTGAGGGTGTCCAAGCAAAACCTGAAACGACCTCGAGTTGGAGAGTTGACACCAACAATGCAACAAACACGTGGACTCTGTGGAGTTCTGCAGAGAAGGGCTCCCAAAAGCCTGGTAGATAAGCCTCCCTAGAACACAAGCTCACAACCCCTGCCCCCCAGACGACGCATCGTGGAACCCCCGGCTGCTTACTGTTCGGTTTTCTGACTGTCAAAGCTTAGCAAGTCCAAGCAAGCTCGTACCCTAAAGCCTAAACCTGCCTGCTTCACGAAATGGCGGCCTCTGGCGATCACGATCCGCGAGTCGCAATCCTGACGGCTGAGACGCGATGTATACAAGTTCACCGAAGCCCCAAACCATCTTACTGTTGGTTAGTACCCTATATCCCCAGACATAGCCTTTAAGGGATTCTATTGGGTACCTCATTAAGTTCAACCTTCACATGCTTTGCCCTTGAACCACAAAGCCCTACAGTTACCCTACTATAGGGGCCTTAATTAGAACAAGGTTTTCGGGGGTATTGTAGTAGAATTACGTAGGGACAATATGAAGGAGTAACTATTAGCTCTTCCGACCCCTGTGCTCTTTAGCCTTTGCCTCCAGATGGCCGGCTCGGTGCTCGTGGCGCCGGCGTGTGTCGCTGCTGCCAGCCGACTTCCATAAGCTTGGCTTGGGTTCGGAGGCTTTAGGGTTTAGGGTTTGAGGGTTTAAGGGTTTAGGGTTTAGGGTAGAGGGGTTAAGGGTTTAAGGGTTTTAGGGCTTAAGGGGTTAGAGGGGTCTTATGGGCACTAGTGCCTTGGAGTCGGGCATCGGTGAGTGGATGGGTGTAAGGCTAGGGTTCAGTTGGGAACGTCCTTGGTTTCGGGATGGTGGGGGTTGCACAGCCCAATACCTGCAGAGCAGTTGGCAACAGCAAGCAACTTCACGAATTGGGTCACATAGATACCGTGGTGAGACATGCCAAAGCCATGGCGAACTATATGCATGTATGTATGTATATGTATGCTAAACCCAACCGACATGCATGTGACATTCATGTCGATTGGGTCTAGCATATATATAAATATATGTGTGTATAATGAAGGCGCAGACTAGATCAGAAACCACCGCCAGCTTTTGCATCGCCGTTGCCTTGAGCATTGCCCGTCATCCTGTTTCGAGGCTTCTAATTCTAAGAGGTTGGGTCAGACAGCTCAAGACACACACACAGAGATATATACATATGAAAATTTAAACATATATTTGTATATATTTATATCTATATAGCTCATAGGTATGATTACTATATGAATATATATATATATATATATATATAAAGCTCATACATAGATGTGTATATATATATAGATAAATATTGCTCAGAAAAGCCATGGGCCGCTTACACAACAACTTGAGCCGTCTTCGACATGGGGCAGTGGAACCAAGACACATTTGGCGATGGTGACTTAGTTACAAGAACATCTCAGGATCTCAAATCCGACAACCCCTTCCAGCAATTAAAAAGTTTTCCTCTGGGCTGCCATTGAGAAGCCATCGGAAGCTACTATAAACATGTGGGCAGCAGCCCGGTATCTCACATCCTCATTCCGAGGCTCTCAGTTCTGGCTGTAGGTAGCCACCGCCCAAACTTGGTGCGAGTTTATCCAGGAGCCTAGGTGCAGCGAAGGATGCACAGGTTTAGGGTTTAGGATTTAGGGGCCAATGACAAGATGAGATAAAGACGGATGATGCAAAAATGCGCATTTCCACGTGTGTGAGACTGTGAGTCCTGCATCTGAAGCCCAGCACCCAAAGCACTCGTGCATAAGCCACAAGCCCTCTTCACTCTTGCAACGTATCTCATGAGACATTTCCGCACCTTCTTCTCTTTGGCCAGTGTGACTGAGGGATCCCAAGCCGACAACTGACGCTTCATGGACTTGACTTGTGTAGCTGCGGCATGGCCACACAGGCCACACATATGCACAAATCTAGCTGGAGCTTTGCGTTCTGCCTGTACTCAACATTCGCCCTTCTTATGAAACCAAGCCTTCTGAGACTAATGCATACTTGACACATTGTGAGCAGCATATACGGAATATATATATATATATGCATATATACACATGGAACACCCTAAACCCCAAACCCCAAACCCTAAACCCCATACATACATAAATTAATCAACTCCCGATCTGCCGGGATGATTAAAACATGTTGCAATGTTGGGTGAGAACGGGAGATCGGAGAGAGAGAGAGGGAAAAAGAAAATCAACAAAGAACTGAGCGAAATTAAAGAAAGCACACACACAAAGACATCAACGATCGATGGGGAGCATGGAATACAAACCCATGCAGAGAACAGAGCTAAATTCTCGCAGCCTTGAAAGAAACCTTCACAAGTCATCCAATCATCACACTGCACTGAAGTCGTGGCCATACTTCAATAGATGCAACCAACGCGTGCATCAACCTAGAGCGCCCAACACCTTACACCCCTGCTGTCCAATGTTGAGCCTGACCTCCATCTTGCCTTGGGATGTTCCCACTTATACAAACAGTCCTTCATAGGGATCATCGTACCCACTATTATAATCTCTATTAAGGACTGTTAGTATAAGGCGGAACATCCCAAATCTTGCCTTACAACATGCAGCTGGGAAGCCGTAGTCCTGCAGTACAAGCCAATGAGCTCTGGCAGGCAGCAATGGCAAAGCTGAGCCTCGACATGTTTCTTGCAACCTGTACTAGGACTTGCCCAAGAAGCAGCACTGCCGTCAATCCTATCAGGGTCGCCATACCGTACCACGCCCTCACACACTCTTGCTTGCTTCGAAGAGCAAAAATAGAGTGGAACTTCAAACCGATTCCAGCTGCGTCCGGCCAACGCCACGGCCAGAGAGCTTGGATCTCGCCGCTCCAATTGCCCAAGGAGGTCCGCAGCTTGCTGCCATCGATGGGCCCCAGCACCTATACTCCCCTTAGAACCTTAAAAAAAAATATATTTTTAATGTCCTCTTGGGTTTTACATAAACAACCATAAAAAAAATTCCCAAGGGGGATATAGGCACATGCCCGTACGGCTGAAGAGTAAGCAACGGCATCCAATGACAAAGCCTGGATAACGCCTTGCTCCAAAAGCACCAATGCATGCTGCCATTTACCTCCCTTCTCAACGCCGGAAATGACGGAACCCCAAATCATTTCATTGGGAGGTAGCTGGCTGTCTTGGAATTCCTGGAAAAGCGCGACTGCCAGTGTCCAGCTGGCTTGCTTGGCACACGCGCTAATGGCTGCGCCGTATGTGAAAGCGTTCGGGCGGAGACTGCGCATGCGACTCAAGTTGAGGAACCGAAGAGCAAGCTCCCACTCGCCAGCTTTGTCGCAGGCACTCACGACGGCGCTGTAAGTCACCACGTCCGCTTGCAGCCCCTGAACCATCAACTTGCTCAAGAGATGTAGTGCAGTTTGCCATTTCTCGCTCTTCTCACAGGCTGTGATTGCTGCATTGTACAAGACGAGCTCTGGAAGAAGCTGCACCACCTCCACTTCTTGCAACACGCACAAAGCCTGCTGCCATTGAAAGGAGCGCCCACAAGCACTGATCACCGAACTGTACCTTACTTCTCCAATAACCAAGGGGAAAAAAGCTTAAGCTTTAAAAACTTCCTACTAAATAAGGAAACCCAAAAAGTGAAAAAAGCTCAACTAAAAAAGCGAAGTAAGCTACATAATGGTGTCCGGCCGAAGCCTGGCCTTCGCCTGCTTCAGCAAGGCCAGAGCAATCTGCCAGCAACCGCCTTTCCTAGACCCGGGAGTAACCTAGGAATAAAAAGGGTACCCTTGTTGGTTTCAAGGGGATTATAAGTAAGGGAACCCCAACCCTAAAAAAGGAAAAAAGGGCCTGCGGCCTACATCCGGTCCGAGCTTCTCACAGGCGCTGATGGCTGCACTGACGATGATGATATTCACTCGGTCAGCTGCCTCGGCCTCCTCGAGAAGATGTAGGGCTTGGGGCCACTGGGTGGCCTTCTCACAGGCGCTGATGGAAGCTCCGTAAGTCACCACGTCTGGGACCAGACCGGAGTCTTCTAGCTTCGCAAGTAAGGAAAGTGCTGGCTCCCACTGGCCGGCCTTTTCGCACGCGCTGATGGCGACATTGTGCGTAATCACATCTGCCTGGGCACAGGGTTTAGCGTTTAGTGTTTAGGGCATCCAAGACCCGGCTGCTCCATTTCCTGCTGCGGTCTAGAGCCTGGAATGCTGGAAGCACACGATGTCAGGCCTGTAGCCCTCCCATCCTTGCACCACCCCAAACCCTACAAAGACGCAAAAGCTCCTGAGCTCCGAATCCTAAGAATCCTAAGCTCCCGAATCCGAACTCCAGCTCGAACTTTCGGACTCTTGGCCTGTAGCTGTAAATCTTTGAGCTCGTCCATGAGTACCAGAACCTCTCTCTTATCCAAGCAAATGGCAACTAGACCCAGGTGTAACCTAGGAATAAAAAGGGTGTCCTTTTTGGTTTTAAGCGGTTTATAAGGAAGCCCCAACCCTAACGAAAGGAAATAAGGGCCTGCTCCGGGTCCGAAGCAACATTTGGGGGAGGGCCTAATTAGGTCTCCTCAGCCCCCCCCAAGCTGAACCCGATATAGAGGGTAACTAGCCGTCGACAGCCATCTCCAACCTAAGCTTCCGCGCGCCCTACGCAACATACTTGCAAGAGTAGCTAAGAAGAAGCTGGCCCTAAGCCCTATAGACCCTAGACTGGCCCTAGACCCCAAACCCGCAGCGGCAAACCTGCATCTCCCAGAGACTTGCAAAACCCCTTAATGAAGGAATATACCTTAAATCACATGGCTGTGGCTCTAAATAGGGGTATGTCGCGGTGTCCCGCCACCCGCCTGTGTTTCATACGTATGTCGCGGGGTTTGTCGCGGCTGTTTCGCGCTGTCTTGAAAAAGAGATACGAAACCCATGCAGTTCCAAGAAGGGGCTTGTCGCAAAGGCTTGTCGCGGAGGCTTGTCGCGGAGGTTTGTCGCGGAGTGCTTGTCGCAAGCAGAACGGCTTTGTTACAAACCCTATGTCGCGGAAAGACGCGCGGGAGCCAGTTACATACCTAGACTTTTGAGCCGCACCCACATTAGGGTTCCTATTATAATCTAAGGGGGAATCCTTAATTCAGGAATATACCTGAAATCACCTTGGGGCTCCTACTATAATTGAAGGGATATTCCTTAATTAAGGGGTTTTGGAGTCTTTGGGCTGGATTCCGGGCACGAAACGAGCTGCCATTCTCCAGGCTTTTCGCAGGCGCTGAGAACCGCGTTGTACGTGATCAAATCCTCGCTCGAAGGTCGGGTTTGGGGTTTAGGGTTTTTCGACACCCCAAATCGACCTTATTTTGGGTTGGGCATTAGATTCCCTCAACCCTGAACCCTAAGCCCTAGACCGAGGGTTTAGGGATCCCTTAAGGATAACTTGAGGGTTCATATGGAAAATCAATCATGCATGGGCCGTATGGGAGCAGGAGGGCCCCAACAACACGTGGATTCTTAGGGGTTGAGGGTATGGGATGGTATGGGTTTAGGGTTTGGGCTTCGGTAGGCTTGAAAGGCACGAGGGCTCGGAATGTAGGGCTTGAAAGGGACTAGGCCCCTTGCGAGCCGCCTTGCTACACAGGGATTTCTACTAGGAATTCAGACCACAGCAGTGGCCAGCGCTGAGGAAAGTCCGAAGATCTACGTAATTATGGAGTTAATTTCAGGCCTCAGACTTCAAATCTCTCGAGTCCATGAAAGAATGCCCCTCTAACGGACAGCCCAGGATCCAGCTCCAAGAAGGTCGCGGAGCAGTCAGCTAAAAGTCGTAAGGCCTCAGGCCACTGGAAGGCTTTCTCACAGGCGCTGATGGTCGAGCTGTAGGTGATCAAGTCTTCTTCCACGCGCTTGAGGCGCATGGCCTCCAGGATGGCCAGGGCTTGCTGCCAGCTTCGCGCCTTCTCACCTAGGATGGCCCTTTAAAACCCTGTTGAAACATATTCCTGAAGATGATCCTCTTAAACCCCAAAAAATGGAAAATATGAAAATGTTCCTTAAGGGCCTACGGAGTCACAGGAGCTGATGGCGGAGTTGCAGGAGATGGCGTTTGGCAAGAGCTGGGAGGCTTCAAGGTCTTCCAGGAGATGCAAAGCCCAGTCCCACTGAGCAGCCTTCTCGCACACGCTGATGGCTGCACCGAATCTGCGGAAGGAGTGCTCGGCTATAGGTTTGCTTAGCATAATGACGCAAATCGTTGCTCAGTCTGCCGAGGGGCGTAACGACTGTTGTCTGCAAGGACTGCTCAGTGATTTCGGCCACCAGGAGAAGTGCACGCTGCCAATCCCGTTGCCACCTGCATGCGCTGATGAGCTTGTTGTATCCGATGGTGGTGTCCGGACACGGTGACTTCGGTGACTTCGGTGACTTGGTGCTGGGGCCATTTGGCGGCCGCATGGGGGGAAGGCTGGCAGGAGTGTTCTGGCGGAAAGGCTTTCCAATTTGAGGAGAAGAGCTGTGGCAGCAACAGCATACACGCGCACAGGGATATTGAAGCTTGTGCTATTCAGGCGTGCTACTGTCAGGGAGCCGATGCAACACTGTGCAAACCTGCAGGTTTCATCAGTTCAGGCGCGAAGCGGTAAAGACATGCAAGTTTTGAAGCTCGCCGAAGAAGTCCGCATTGCCGGAGCACTGTGGCATTGGAATTTCTGTGCTAAAAGGGGGACGCCTCTGTCTCCACAGTGACATGCCCTGTGGGCACTCTAGGTGCGTAAAAGCTCAGATCGTCACCGCAGGTTATAAGTATCAAGTTACGCAGGAAAGCCGGAGGTAGCGATGATTCACGCTTGATGAGACATTGTCTAAGTCTAGCTGATTCTATCTTTCTGCAGAGTGCTTGGGCGAAGTGCATTGCCACACTTAAATGATTAAGTGAATTTCGAAGCTGGCGCCAGCTGGATGGTCGTGCCTCGACCTACATGTGCATCTGGCATGGCAACGACTTTCTCTACACTCTTTATACACTGCACGGTCTCATGCACTCCCAATCACGAACAGCGTGAGCTGCCTGCACAAAGGCCTTGAATACGGTTCATGCAAGCGATGAGCCTCAAGATTCAAGCCGCGACCTGTTCAAAACCTGGAGTAGCTGTGCTTGATCGCAGCTAGACGACGCTTTTCATCGCACGTCGAGTCCCACAACGCCGTCTAGTGCAGTGATAGTGCAGTGATTCAGGAAACTATACCACAACGTCCTAGTTTGGGGTGAACCATGAGACCCTTACTATGACACAGCAGTTATACCCTGCATGTGCAACAGACGAGCTTGCTACTTCCGCAGCAGCCTTTCAAGCAACAGCTCCAAGCGAAGCAGCTGCCGTCGCAGCTGTGACAGCTTTGCTGCTGCTTCGCATGCGTCTATAGCCTGCCACAGGAAAAACCTACAAACAAGCTCCTGCCCAACCTCACGAGCCGTGTTGAAAATTTGGCACCCTTCCACAGAACCCTTCCCTTGTGCAAGTACTGGATCTGTTGGCGCAGGGGACTTGCTTCCACGCATGCTTCCACGAACACTCTTGATGCTTCCGCGCGTAGGTTAGTGATGTATAGACCGGAATCTGCTAATGACGGAGACTCTTTCATGCTGCTTGAGCTGGTAGCTTTCGCGGGAGCTTGCGGGAGATGTGCTTCCGCAAGCCCTTGCGCATGTTTCTGCGGAAACAGTCCCTTATAGTTTCGCGGCTCTCGAGCTGCGCTAAGGTGCTTGAACAGACAATGCAACAAGCCTCAATCAGCCAACCTGTCATGTCCAATTCGTGAAGCCGCGTGCCTTGCTGAGAGTGATGGCGTCCGCTTCCACGCCAGGCCTGGCGAGATGTGCAGCTGATGTGAAGGTTCAGGGCCGATGAGGTTAACAGGGACTTTCCTGCACCTGGTGGACTCTGCACCCAAAAGTTCTTGCAAAAGCCGAAACTGACAACAATTCCTTGTGGCCTGCCTCAAGAACCAAAGTGCCAGGTGCCATTGCCGACCTCGCTCCTCGGTCAGGAACCGTCTGATTTGGAGCTGTAGGGTTTAGGGTTTATAGGGGTTTAAGGGGTCTATTGGGTTTATGGGGTTTATAGGGTTTATGGGTTCATAGGGTTTATAGGCTTTATAGGGTTTAAGGATTCAGCAGCGTAGGAGTGGCTTAGGGTAAGCTTGCCCCGAACTGCAGTCACACCTAAAGACTCCCGGGGTACCAAAAGCCGCCCTGCAAGGACTCACGACGCACATGCCTGAATTCATCAACTCTTGGGCGAAGGGGTTTAGGGTTATGTAGAGGGAAAACATGTTCAGTTCTTTCGCTCATTTCGTCCCCAGATATGGGGGGCCTGTGGGGATGTGACGGTTCTTCTTCGGCACCTGCTCTGCCACGATTCTACACTGCTGCGACTCAAGCCTATAAGTGTATCCCCCTAACCCTAAACCCTAAAACCTAAACCCTGTGCTCTAAGGCTCGAGTGAGCTCGTCAGCGCGTTGGTGGTGATAATGTTGGGCTCCATTCCAAACACGTCAAGCTGACGAAAGAGCATCTGCGCTTCCTGCCACCTTGTAGGCTTTGGGAGGTTTTTTTTTTGGTTTGGGGTTTAGGGTTTAGGGTTTAGGGTTTGGGGTTTAGGGTTTAGGGTTTCGGGTTTCGGGTTTAGGGTTTAGGTGCATCCCATCGAACCGAAGCTCTTAGCATGGTCTGCATAGGTTCCACAGCAGGTGGAGGGCTGAGGGGTTCTTTATTTGCCATTGGGTTCGAATTTTTTTAGGGCATGCGGCATCACGCTCATAGTCAGGAGATCCAAGACGGAAACCTGTCTAAGCAATCAAAGGAGAACGCAACAATGTCAACGTTGCCAAGCACCACCTGCCGGCAACCTCACACGTGCTGATGGCGGCGTTCTGCCTCGGCTCTTCAAGTCGGATTGTACTTTTAGGCTTGAGGGTGTTCATGATCTACGTCGCGTTTCAAAAAGTGCTCATACTGCCCCAAAATGTGCCCCTAGATGTTTGATAAGCCCATAATTCCTCATCCTTCTAGGGCCTGTATCTAGAAGTAGCGACATGTCGTGGAGTGTGTCCCTTGCTTAGTGCAAGGCAAGAACTCAACCTAACTTGTTGCATTACTTCTTATGAAGCTAGTGAGATTGCCGAACGGGAGCTGTGCCACCGGCATGTTGGCACGTGTTCATTAAGAACTCCACTTGCTCCTCTATTGATGCACATATTCATGTAAATGCTCACTTGGCAGGCCATGAAAGGCTTTAAAGTCCTAAGTCCAGAGCCCTAAACCCTAACCCTAAACTGTCCAAGCTGCGAGATGAGCGCGGGCTGTAGGCTTGCAGGGCCCAACTCGTGTAGCACCTTTCATGTCTTAGGAATATTGAGGGCCAAATTTAGGGCTTCAGGGTCTTGAAGGGGGTTGATGGATGTTCATCTGCATGACGGGCGTTTCCTCTCATGCTCTCGCCGAAAAAGTGGCCGGCCCACGTCCTACGACATGGGCCGACGACTCGGAGACAGCCACCAAACATTCGGGTGGCTCAACTAGGGCGTGCAATATCTTCTGGTAGGAGCCTGACTTAAGTCACCACATAGCTTCTGCTATGCCTGCATGTGTTGAGTGCTGTAACCAAATCTTTATGCTAGGTCTTCTGGCCCTACCCATCGACATGTCGAGCACTCTTGGGGTCACACACTGACGTAATCATCCGAGTCGGATTCAGGTGCCACGGCCGCTTGTTGTTGCAAGGCAGCCTGCGTATTCGTTGCAGCTGCTTTCTTCTTTCGGTGGGTCAAAGTGATCGCCTCCTTACCTTGCAGGAGAAGCTTCCACCAGGAACAATAATCCACGACCATCTGAAAGAACAGCCACCCCGGTGTGGAGAGGATTGTCACAGGCAGCTGGCTCATGGGAGCTTTCAACTGGGGATCTTGAAGCAGAGTGAAGAGATATTGCTCGTAGAGGGGCATCACAAGTATCAGGGCCAAAACCACGCCGAGAAGCAACTTGTCCAGCAAAGACACCAGGAGGAGCTGGTCGTCAGACAAGTCTGAGCCAAAGATGGCCACAGCGATCGACGTGCAAAGGGCAAAAACCCCTAGGCCATTCGTCACAAGAATCCGGAAAAGCCAGTACTTGAACATCCACCAAAAACTGGCCAAGGTCCCCCCCCTCGGACGAAACCTCCACCGGAACTCTGCGACCTCCATCGACTGCGCGGCCCATCGGATGCACTGCTTGGTCCCTTCACTCCAGGCTCCACAGAACGTGGAGTCCAAGGGTGGTGCCACAGCCACCAGCACAGGGAGCGGTTCGACAAGGGCACGGCCGCGAGACGACACGGCGCTCTGTGCCAGCACCATCCAATCTTCGCCCATGTAGGATGGATGATGAAGGCCCATTTGCACATATTGGAGGAGGGGCAAGCTGTAGCAAGTGACCGTCATGATGCTGAAGCCGAAGAAGGCCGGGTAGCTGAAGCTCCGCATGGCCCCCAAAGCCCGCAGAGGACCATGGCTGAACTCGCGGTTCAAGAAATGGACGAGCTGTGGTTGCCAAACCACAGGCGAAGGCTCTCCCGGATTCCGCGTCACTGCGTCTTTCCGGCGAATGTAGGCCTGCTCCAGCTGGGTGAAGTAGTTCGGTGGGAGAAGCACCTGAGAGTCTACCTTGGTTAGCAGGCATCTGCTTATTTTCCTCCCCAGCATGGCCACATCCTGGGCAAGCGCGTAGGCAAGGTTGGAGCAGAGGCCGCGGATCTCACCAGGCGTGTGGCCCACTGGATGGACGTAGTAGCACACCTCCGGTACACGGCGGAGGCTCTTTCGATAGAGCTGGAATCGCTCTTCCGGGCGATCTGTCGCTGCTTCCATGGCGAAGACGACCCTCATGCGCTTGGCGGCGTCGGACTCGTCCAGCCGAGCGATGGTGGCCAGGATCATCTCGTCAGGCTCCTTGTAGATCGGTACGCAGACCAAGTGCAACGGGCGCTGGCGCTGCAAGTGCCTCGCAAGACTTGTGGGAGAACCAGCAGCAGCCGCTGCTGTGCTGCCTGCTGGCTGTGTTTGGCCGGCAACTTTGCGGAGTCGCCACAGACTTCTGCCGGCCGCGAAGATCATGCAAAACCCTGCGAGGAGGAAAACCGCTGCAATGGCCAGGAGGAGGTAGACGGCTGCATCGCCACCAAGGCTGAAGACCCAGAACGGTGCAAGAACCACGCCACCCTGGCACATGAGGAGCACCAATGTCACCTGTGGGGCTGTCCTTTTCGGGGCACCCCAGCGGCTCATCGCCGCAATCTGCGAATAATGGGATCGGGATGAAGGCTTAGAAGTCACGCTCTTAGAAGTCGTGGTCCAAGAAACGGTCCAGCTTCGAGAGACTTGTTGTGAAAGCTGATGAGAAAATTGACGAGAAAGCTGTCGCGAAGGCTGCGACCTGAGGCTTGGCCGCGGCTTCGGCTCTGCAAGGAGCTGGCGTGAAAAGAACTCATCCATGGAGGACATCACCACCTCAGGCTTGTTCACGTGTGGGCAGTGCAGGCCCCCCTCTACCGGAATTAGAAGCTTGTCGGTGCTGGCGACCTCTTGTAAGATCATTTCCGAGCCAGTGAAGGCTGTCACCGAGTCCTCGGGGTCATGGAAGATTAGGATCGGGACATCCACTTGACGCAGCCTCTCTGACATGGTCTCGAACATCTCCACAAAGGCCGCAGCAGTTTGAGCCCTCATCTTTGCGTGCGCAAGCCCCATGGACCCGGCCTCCACGCCGCCATGGTCCCGGTTGAAGTGCTCGATGTGCTTCGGGTCGATGAAGAGCGCCTCGCCAGAGATCGTCGGGGTGAAGGTTCTAGGAACGCCCAAGTTGCCAAGGGACGGGGCCTTCTTCAGCATGCTGCTGAAATGCCGGGACAGCCAAGGAGGGGTGCTCCGATTGGGGTCTTGGACCCCCGGAGCCGCCAGCACCAATCCACAGAGCCGGTTGCTGGTGGGAAGGATTGGCAGCTGCAAGGAAGCCAGAATGGACACTGCCGCGCCCATGCTCTCGCCCGTAAGAAAGAAAGGCAAGTTTTGGGCCTGGTGCAACGTCTCCTCGTCGCAGAGGTGATAGTCGGGGCCTTCTGCCTCCTCTGCTTCGTGGATCAGCTCCAGGAAATCTACGACATCCCTGCCAAAGTCGTCGAAGTTGGAAACCAGTCCCCTGGGGCCCTCCGAGTAGCCATGGCCCTGCATATCGAAGCTTATCACCACAACCTCCAGCCGGTCGCTATACGCACGGATCATGTCCCACACGAATGGGCCGTTCATGTGACACCCGTAGCCATGATTGTAAATCATCACTGCGCGTGGCTGCGGATGCGGCGCGCAGCGGATGTGCAGCCGGTGGCCCCCACTGTTCGTCCAGTAGTAAGGGCCGGCGGGAAGCATGGGAAGAGTGGCGTTTGCCATCACTTCACCGCGACCCTCGTGCAAAGCCCATCTATAGGCTTAGGAAAAACATCTGAACCCAAGTGCTCACAACTCGGACAGGCCAGGCAATGCTTCAAGGGCTTGGCTGTTATGTGACACTCCAAGGCTGTCAATCCTTAGACCACCCTGAAACCTTTAGCACCTGCAGCGAAAGCCGCCACTGCAATCCCTCGCGGAGGGAGCTCAGGACCTGAGCAGGTGTCAGAATAAGTTGTGTGTATACATATATATATATATTATTTATGGTTCGTTTCCGACAAGCCAGGCGATGGTTCTGAAATGGGGTCTGCCACGTCGGCTTCAGGGTAGGATCGACAGCAGGGCAAACCTGCAGGGGAAGGCGGTTTCCAGCAGGTCTGTCGGCTGAGGGTCCAGAGTGATACGTGTATACTTGTCCATAGGGAATACTTAAGGCCTTAAAGTACCTCCTATATACTTTGGTGCCCAAGTGTTTTTTATGGGGCACATGGACCGTTGGAATTATATTCGACTTATTCGGGGCATGGTGCTGCACCGCTGATTATGTGGTAAACTCCCACCATAAGTCTTGCCGTCGGCAATGCCGACATGTGCCGAGACACGGAATTGTGCAGGACAATGTCGGATTCCACGACCCTGGAGCAGACAAGCTCTACGTAGACATCCTCATTCAGTGCACAGGCTCGGTTGTATGCGGAATTGTAGTGTGCCTGGTCGATGTCGCAGACAGCAGCTGCAAAGCTGCATGCCACGCGCCCGCCCTTTCACCTGAGTCCCGGTGAGAGGACTCAATGTAAGTTGTTCAGGGCATACTTTAAAGAAGGCACCCCGGTTGGTTTGCGTGGCATGGAGCTTGTTGTTCATGGCTAGAGACAAGGAATTCATCAGCTTAACATGCCTGGCCGCATGCGCTGGTTGCAGAGCCGTAGGCAATGACATTGGCCAGTAGGTTGCTGCAGGCCATGCGCTGAAGTAACGCACGGGCGTGCTGCCACTTAGCTGCCCGCTCGCATGCACGGATGCCAGCTCCGTATGCCACAACATTTGCAGAGAGGTCGGGGTGGTTCATCTTCATCAAGAACTTCAACGCTGAAAGCCATTCCGTAGACTTGGCGCAGGCGCTCGTGACCGTGCTATAAGTTACCATGCTCGGCTGCAATCGGCTGCAGTGCAGGACGGCCAGCAATTCCAAAGCTTTCCGCGTCTGAGATGCAGCCTCGCATGCGCTGATGGCACAGTTGTACAGGATCAGACTGGGAAGAAGGCTCCTTTCACAGGTCTGTGAAAGCAAGGCAAGTGCCACTTGCCATTGCCCTGCTCGCGCACAAACGGTCAACAAGGAGGCACATGTTGTTGCATCGGCCTGTAGCCTGTCTGCGACAAGCGAAGCGAAAAGAACCAATGCACCTTGCCAGTCAGCCACAGATTCCTGACTGGTCAGCAGGTAAGCTTGGGACTGAGGGCCCTACATTCTACCCTTTAACGGATTCTATAGGGTACCTTATTCCCCGATTCCCCACTAACCAACAGTAAGATTCGCAGGAGCTGATGGCCGCGCTGTAAATGACGATGTTGACTTCCACGAGGCGCCTTGCCCGGCTGAAGGCCAGGAGCGCGCGCTGCCACTCCCCTGCCAGCTGCAGCCCCGTGATTAGGGAGCCTGGCTCGCAGGAACAGCACCTATGATTCCTTTCAGAGTTAGGGGCTAGGAAGGGTTTAGGGGTTTGGGGTTTAGGGTAACTTCTCTCATCCCTCTAAGTAGGGGATAGGATCAGGACCCTTGAAAAAAAGACCCTCCGAATAAGGTCCCTGTTTAAGAGAGCCAGACGAGGGTTACAAAGGGTTCCTGTTAAGGATCCCCTTATCCTACCTAGGATCAAAGGCCCGCGTGTGTTTCTTATAGGGCCAGGGCTCGGATAGCCTGCCATGTTAAAGCTGGAGATTTACAGATGAACCCTTGAAGCCCTCTGCTAGGTGAAACCCTGCTTCGGATTCCAAGAACCTAAGAACTCCCAGAATCGGATCTCCAACTCGGAGAGGGGTTGGGTGTTGACTTTAGGGTTAGGGTTTAGGCGGTTTGGGGCTGACCTTGGGCTTGTAAATCCTATAAACCCTGCAAGGCCCTATACCCTAAAGCACTCCGGAGGGTTGCGCGCAAGAAGCCGTACGTGACGATATCTGGCTGCAGCGCGCTCTGCAACAAGCGGAGGAAAAGGACGATGCTTCTCGACCACTGACACTCCTGTAGCTCAAGGAGTATGTGCCCCGGGTATAGGGCGTCTGGGCTTTACAGATGTAGCAAAACTGCAGCAAGCGTCTACACCGGACACTTTCTCCCTGATCCTGATGAGAGCCAAGTTGCCGCCAGTGTCCTCAATGCTGTGTTGTAGGTGATAAGGTCGGGCCGGAGTCTCCAAGAAGAGATCTGGGGAGATGGAGAGGGAGTGTATCGGGCTTTTCAGGCTTCGGTTTGTCAACGCGAACGAGGCAACTGGAAGCACATAGTCACTGTATGTTAGTTGTTTGATGAATTTCTGTTAGTACAGAAAAATCAGTGCTTGGTGGCGACTTCGTGTTTGGGCCAGCCCATCGGTTTGTCAAGGGCTTCTAGCAGGAACCGACCTTCTCGTGGCAGCTCTGCACAGAAACAGTTGCCCTAAACCCCGCCACAAGACCGTTTTTGCACTGAGATGATGTGTAATTGTTTCAACCAACCGCAGCCCTTTTTGCCACTGGACTGAAGGCAAGCCAGATGATGCACCACCAAAGCTCTCAAGCAACTGCAAACGCAGCCCTAATCCCTATACCCTAAACCCTAAATCCTAGCCCTAAACCCTAAACCCTATACCCTACACCCTAATTAAAGCCTAAAGCCTAAACTTAAACCCAGTAAGCCCTGCCTGCGAGACCAGGGCTGCCCCCTCAGCCCAGCGGCTGCTCTTCTGGCAGGCGCTGAGGACCGAGTTGAAGAGGATAAGGCTTCCCTGGAGTCTCCTGGTGGGTTTTCCCGAAATTAGGGTTTAGGGTTTAGGGTTTAGATATTTTTTGCCACCCGTCTGGCCAAGCTCCACGGGGCAACTGAGGAGGGAATGCTGTGTACAAGTTGGTTTCGGGCTTAGGGGTTAGTAAGGGGTTCCTTCTTGGGTTCCTTATCAGAAGGGAGTCCAATGATTTCTCTCGTCTATTTTAGGCATCCCCTACTTTTGTAAACCCCTTCTTGGCTTCAGGGCAGAGCTGTGGTCCGCTTGTTGGCCTCGCAGGGTTTGCCTGTTACGGCTTATAAGAGGGGTTTCGACAAACATTACCCGTTGCTATTTGGACTACTAGCTGCGTTTGCAGCTGGTCCTTGTCCAAGCGTCGCCCAACAATGCCATGGCAGACTGCCAGTTGGCAGCCTTCTCGCAAGCACTGGCTGCAGAGCCTAACGCCACAACGTCCAGCTCAACGTAGAGCAAATCCATGTTCGCAAGGATTGCAATGGCAAGCTGCCACTGTGCAGCATGTCCACACGCGACAATGGCGGTGCTATGAGCAATCACATCTGCTTCCAGGCGCTTCCCGGCCAGGGCAGAAAATATTTGCAGCGAACATGGCCATCGCGTAGCCTTGCCGCAAGCTTTGATTGCAAAGCTGCATCTGATGACGGTGCAAGAGAGATCGGTCTGTTCTTTCGCCAACGTTGCAAGAGCCTCCCGCCATGTACTCTCGGTGCTTGGCGGCCTGGACAGAAATTATAGAGGCAGACACAAATCAAAGGACGGTTCTGTAGCTTCAGAATCGCTTCTTCTCGTCTGAACCCCAAGCCCTCCACTATTCCACCACCTTCCAAGGGCCATCCCGACCGGCAGCGAAGCATCGCAAAGGCATCGGGCTGAGCGTCAAAGGATTGCTAAGGGTGCAGGGGGACAGCCCTAGAAGGCCGAATCTCACTATCCTGAGCCAAACGACAGCAGGTACTCCCAATCACAGGCATTTTCCTACGAAATGGCATCATCACCCCGACCATGGTGAGCTTCGGACAAGCATGAATTCTCATCCAGTTGACCTTGAACAAGCTTCGGGATTGCTAAAGGCTTGCAGGGTCTCGGGTTTAATTAGGGTCGAGCTTGTTGAAACAAGCGAAAGCAAAGTGACCCGGCCCCGTCGCTCTACAGCTCAACTTCCTTCCAATATCTCTAAGCTGAACCACAAATTTGTTCCACTATGTTCCAATCTCTGCCTGCTACTACGCACCGGCGCCCTTCGTCCCTGTATGGGCCTGAGCAGGCACTAAGTGCACCAAGTAGAGCCCCAGGCACAGCAGCGTGCAGATGATGCTATTGGCCTACTCGGCCGCAACATCAGTTCGGCCAACGCCGTTTGAACACATGATTCCTCGCACCGCACGTAAGGATCTTTTCCGCTGTTGCTGGAGGTCCCCCGCCCATGTCCCGCTCACAATCAGCTCTTCCACTTGCCCGAGCAGAAATGTGGACACCCTGAAGTTCGCGGCTCTGTATGCTGCACCTTGGCCCCGCCAATCATGTGAGTGCAACCGCTTCTCTCAACCAAAATACCGCGAAATTGCACAACATCGGGGGCCTCTAGAGTCTCAAAAAATGCCCTAACTAAAATTCCTATACTGACCAAAAATGCCCTATAGTTCCTTTAATCACCGACAGGCTAGGTGCTGAGGACGGCATCGAAGCAGATGGCATCCGGCTCAGCTCCCAGCCTCGCGCCTCGCCCCAAAGTCTGCAAGGCCCGCTGCCACTGGGCTGCCGCATTGCAAGCGCCGGTGGCTGCGCCGCAAGTGATGGAATCAGCCAGAAGCTCGGCTGAGGAGATGTCAACTAACAGCTGGTAAGCTTGCTTCCATGCTGCAGCCTTCTCCCAGGCGGCAGCCAAGGCATTGCATGCGATGAGGTTCAGCTGAAGCTGACTTTCCTGCAGCTGACAGAAGAGCCCATGTGCACTCTGCCACTTCCCAGCCTTTGCACACGCGCTGATCACGGCGCTGTAGGCGACAACATTTGGTTCTACCTCCCCAGCTTGCATGTCCTCAAACAAGATGAGCGCTCTCTCCCATTCCATAGGTTTCTCACAGGCACTGATGGCCGCGCTGTATGTAATGACATCAGGGTGCACGCGCTGCTTCTGCAGCTCATCCACTAATTCAAGCGCATGCCGCCACGCGGCGGCTTTCTCGCATGCACTGATTGCTACATTGTAGACGACGACGTCCGGCTGCAGCTGCCGTCGCCTGAACACCTCCAACACCATCCTCGGCTGACTAGGGTCCGATATGCTTGTTTTAAGCTCGTCCCCTGCGGCTTCTGCGTGGAACATCGTGGGAATACATGCAGAGGACGGGTTGTGGGTCCGCAGGCTGGAAGCACTTCAACACACACCTGGCTAACTTGTCGAACTTCTTTGAACATGGCCCGGCTTTGAGGGTACCACCGGAATCGTCTTCCGCATTTGTGTGCGTCCTGAAACTGGTCGTGCCAGCACTTGCTCTTGCAACCTTGCTCTCGTGACGAAATCACCAGAGGTATGGTATGTTGGCCCCCCAACACATGCAATCAGCAAAACATCTGCGAGAGCAAGCTGTCTTCTGCTGGGCTGCTGAGCAGCTCAACCCCAAACCCGAAAAGTGCAACTCTTCAGGGTCGAAGAGCCTGTGCGATGCAAGCCTAAAGCCTGGAAAAGGGTTCAGGAATTGAGGGATCAGGGGTCCCTAAACCCTTAAACCCTTATAAACCCTAAACCCTGAATCGCCCCCCAAAAAGCTCGGAATGCTCCAGCCGCGGCTCAAAGCGGCCTCCCAAGCCGAAGCCTGCCGGAAAAGACTTGCTTGGAGGCGCATGGGCAGTGCTACATGTGGTTTAGGTTGCTTCTGTTGGTTTAGGGCTTATAGGGCTTAGGGCAATAGGGCTATAGGGTTTAGGGTTTGGGGTTTGGGGTCCTCCATGAACCTTCTCAAGGGAAGGATTAGGATTAGGGCTTGGGCTTCGTTTGCCTCCCGCCTTGAGCTGACTGACAACCACTTTGGGGTTGCTTGCATTTGGGATTTTATGGGATTTCTATGCGGCACGCGTACGGGGTTCCACACGAACTAGCATGATTAGCTGCCAATCTTGTGTGAAATAATGGTGGGCGTGCGAAACAGGATTCCGCGCGAATCGGAGGCTAATGTGTGCAGAGCGCATGGGTAGGAACTTCGCGCGAATTAGCGGCGAATTTGTCCAACATGCCGCTCTTTCTCTGCTGCGGGCGCAGGACGGGATTCAAGCGATTCAGCAGATAAGCTTCAACTCTTCAAGTTCAGAGTCCAGAGTTCACAGATGTTCGCCTATGTGGGTGTGTCTGCAAGAGGCAATTCCAAGCACTGCTCATTGAGGCGAGTGTACTCCATCGCTTAGACTTCGAACAGCTTCATGACACAACGTCGCATACGTTACCTGTCCATGCCACTCCTTTCAAAAGCCTCCAAACTCCACCACGACACAAGGGCACGATCAAATTTTTTAGATCCAACTGATTCAACCATCACTGGAACGGTGCCTTTGCACGGCCTTGGGGCCTTTGGGGTTATAGGGCTCAGGAAATAAGATATTCCTGCCTACGGGCTTGGAAGCAGAACTCAAAACCCTACTTGGAGGTTCTTGGTACTTCAAAACCCAATCACAACTGTGCTTATAACCCAATTAAAACCACATTAGGGCACTAAGGGACTTTTTTTTCAGTAGGTTCTAAGTACAGTTCCTCTTGGATTATAAGTACCATGAACCCGAAACCCTAAACCCTAAACCCTAAACCCTAAAATCAGAGCCTCCTCACAGGCGCTGAGGCTCGCCGAGCAGGAGATGAGATCGCTTCGAAGTCGTTGATGGTAGTTGGCCCGCAGCAGCTGCAACGCCTAGACGCCCTAAACCCTAAACCCTAAACCCTAAACCCTAAACCCTAAACCCTCAACCCTCAACCCTAAACCCTAATTCTCCCACCGGTTTTCTTCACCGAAAAACGTGGCCATCAAGCTATTGCCAACTGTTTGCAGTCTTGGAGTGTAGGGTTGGCTCGACTGCAACCTGGGGCCATGCGGTACTAGCTTATACTCTACACTTGAAGGTTCATAAGCCTCAGTCGAGGAAACAAGTTGTATCCAGTAAAAAGCAGCAGCACCAGCAATCTCATAGCCCCAGCTGCTCGTGACCCTCCAAGAAAGTTCGAAGCCCTGAAGCCCTGAGCCAAACAAAAACACTTCTACACGTTTTGTACCCTCCAGAATGCAGTTGCCTAAAACCCTTTTCAATCCAGACTCTCCTGTCCTCATCAGCTATAAGGCAGGACCCTAAAGCCTGCAACCTGCCCATCCAAAAAGAGAGCCACTAACTTGTAGGCGGCTATCTCAGGTCGGTCTTGCCTGCTGCCACTTCCCGGCTTGAGCACAAGCACCCACAGCAGCGTTGCCTAGGCAGCTCTCCCGACATTGCGTCTGAGGGTGGGCCTGTGGCTCTACGGCTTACGACCCACGGCGGATGGATTTGTAATGGGTTTTGGGGGGATTGCTAGGGGCCTCGGACCAGCAGCTCCATACGCCCTAAAGTCCGATACCCTCCAAGGTCTTTACCGCCTTTCCTTCCACGTTGATGCTCAAGATGGCCAGCGACAGGCATGGGCCCAATGCCAACGAAGCCCGATGAGAGCCCTCAGCCCGGTACGCCCTAAACTTCTCCAAGTCCACCTCCTTCA
Source organism: Symbiodinium natans (assembly GCA_905221605.1). Classification (NCBI taxonomy): domain Eukaryota; class Dinophyceae; order Suessiales; family Symbiodiniaceae; genus Symbiodinium; species Symbiodinium natans. Next base: position 700,970 of record CAJNDS010001635.1, on the reverse strand, counting down.
AAGTCCTGCCTTCTAAGTGACCATTGAGCAAGGGTGATTGCTCTTTGTCTGCGCCTTTGAGTTGGGAAGGACGTCCCATTGCCAATTTCACTCGATAGGAGCATTCTTGGCTCTTCTTACGTCCTCGCCACCTGTCCAGTTTGCTTGGCGAAGCAAACGAAACTTGACCTCCCCGACAACAACGGCAACAAACTTAGAGGCTTTTGGGGCACGAAGGAAATCATGTCCCAGCTGCTTGTTCTCAAGTTCGGAAGCAGCTCCCTCTCGGAAGCATCGCGCAGGAGCAAGGTTGCCTCGGGAGAAGGCCTACACCTTCAGAGCATGTCCTGTCTTTGCCCGAGACCTACAGGCAAACATTCGTACATACATGCACGCACATTCCACACACACATATGGTAACCCCACATGCATATGGTGGGGGGTTACGAACCCCCCACCTCCTCCCCCCCAGTACCACAATGGGCACCGAGGTGATTCGGCATCCGGGGATACTGTGAGCAGATAACATTCACTTATCTGTGGCTTTGTCATGTACTTCTGTATCTCCACTACGGTACTCCCGCATGCATGCAGAAATCGTTCCGAGCAATGTCGATATATAACTCAGAGAGACGTGGCCCCAGTGGTAAGTGTTTTCCCAAAACCCCAGTTTCAAATACATGCTAAAGACTTTATCTTGTTCTATGTAGACATCGTATAGCCCAATCGTGTGCGATTTGCCAATGCATTGCAGCTGCCATCGTTGCATGTAATTTGTTCGTCAGTTTACAGCTGGGGGGGAGAAAGCCATTCTATCCATTAGGAGCCCACGACAAACACGGAACCACAAGCAAAACGAACAACAAACAACAAAAACACCGAAACACCTCAAAACAATGCAGACAGTAGCCGGGCCCTGGTGCACTAGTGAGGCCAGATTCTTCGGTTCCGATCTTTTCGGGTGTGTTTTGCTTTCGGATATTCGGTTTCGATATGACACTTGTTTTGGTTTTTGGCTGCAGTAACATGCCTCTGGCCCGCCATCGTCCCGGCAGCCCCATCTAAGGAACCAATTGCTTAAGAATCCCGAAAAACAAAAAACAAATAAATAAATATAAATAAATATAAATAAATATATATATATATATATATATATATTTATATATAACCTTATTCCTTATTAACGGTAATATAGGGATTGCTATCTTTATACTTATGTGGTTCTTAAGCACATAGTAGTGAAAGCTGGGAGGGTGGTCTCGGGGAGGGGGCGGGGGGGTAGCAGCCAAACTGCACAGGGGCGGCTATGGCCGGTTTGTTGTTGTCAAAGGCCGGGAGTGGCGCTCTCTTCAGCTTCTCCCGGCGTGCGGCCTTTGTTCCCTCTGTTTGTTGCCTATGCTGCTGGATGCCAATTCCTTTTGCTTGAGACGCACTAAACCCTAAACCCTAAATAAACTGAAAAAAGCAACTAAAGCCCTCTAACCATAAACGCTTAGACCCTGAACCCCTACAACCCTCTGCTGCTTTTTATTGGAGTCCAGACACGCACTGCCAGCCCGCGGCTCGTTTACAGCAGCTGATGGAAGCGTTGAATTTCACGATGTCCGGCTGCAGCTGCTTGTGGAAGATGCTGCTCAGCAAGAAGGCACCTCTTGCTAAACCCTAAACCCTTTTTGCTAAACCCTAAACCCTAAACCCGAACCAGCCACAGAGTCCAAACAGCCTCTACTTCGGGGGCCTCATGGGCGAGTAACTGCAACTCGGGCAAGAGCGGGATCACTTATAATGGTTGCATACGATACAAAAGAGAAGATGGATTAGGGTTTAGGGTTTAGGGCTTATTCCGAGGGTACAGACTACAAACCTGCGAACTCATAGCGCGCAGTACCCGTCCACTTGAAGCATGTTAGAATGTACCAGGTACCATCTCCTCTTGCTAAGGTGAGCAGAGGGATGCAAAACCCTAAACCCTAAACCCTAAACCCTAAACCCTAAACCCTAAACCCTGGAGATCTGCATGCAGTGACGCCTTGTGTCCAGGCCAGGGCCTTCCCACTCGCAGTGATGCTTGCCCCATACGTAATCACGTTCGGTCGCAAGAGCGTGATCTCCATACCTTAGATGCTGAGTTCATAAGCCCCAAAAAAGTGTACACTTTCAGTTCTTTAAGGGATTATAGTGTTCCAAAAAGTGTAAAGAGTGCTCATTCAGCTACTAAGATACCACTCAAGAGCTGGCATGCGTGCAGCCACTCGGCGGATCCTCCGCACGAGCTGATCGAGGCACTGTACACAATCACATCGGGGCAGATGACGGCGGAACAAGCCCAGCTGAGGAGCAAAGCAGCCTGGTTCCAATGACTCGACTTCTCGCAAGCGCTGACGGCGGCGCTGCACGTAATCACGTTCGCTTGCAGAGCTTTGCGTGCAAGACCAGCAAGCAACTTGACCGCATGCTCCCACTTGCCCGTTTTTTCGAAAGAACTGATGGTAGCCCCATGGGTCACAATGCCTGCCTGCAAGTGGCGCTGTCCAATTTCTGCAAACACTTGCAGGCTCCGTGGCCACTGCTCCAAACGATTCCATCTGTGTATAAGCTGCGTGAGCTCAACGATGTTGGAGCCTTGGTCTCCTAACATTCCCCTTGAGCCGTCACGGGCTAACAGAAGCGGTGCACGCAGGCGGGGGGCCGCATTGACCCTGATCCATGTTATTTAGGTTCGAAATCAGCTGCAGCTCTTGTGCGAGATATCCTACAACTCTACCACCTTGGAAGCAAGAGAAGGCCGCCTCAAGCCAAGAATCGAATTCTGATTGCCCCCGCTCCCCCTCCGTGGGACCCTGAACCCTGAACTCTGAACCCTGAACCCTGAACCCTAAACCCTAAGTCTTGTGCATCCTTGCGCCCTACAAGGTTCTTTTGCTCATCTTGGAAGCAGGCTCGGCTTTAATATCTCGGGAACCCGGCAAAAGTTCTCCAGCAACTGCAAGACCAGCTGCGGATTTCCCGCATTCTCACCTTGGTAGCCCAGTACCCATATTCTAACAAGGGCACCCTCTTTTTTGGCGGGCAAGTTACTTTATAAGGGACCCAAGACCCCCAAAAAAATGGGAAAGAGTACCACTGGGCTACCAAGTCACAAGCAGAGATTGCATGACCGTAGGTCACCGGGTCGGGTTGCAAAGTGCTTCTAGCGGCCTGGTCCAAGAGGAAGAAGGCCTTCTGCCACTCAGCTGCATGTTCGCAGGCGCAAATCGCCGAGCTGTAGGTGATCAGGTTCGGCTGGCCACTGGTTGCTGAAAACTCTGCGAGCAAAGCAATGGCATGCTGCCATCGGCTTGCCTTTTCGCAGGCACTCACCAGAGCGCTGTATGTAATAACGTCTGGTGAATGCCTGGCAGCTCGTAGCGGTCTCAAGAGCAACATAGCTTTCCTCCATTGTTCAGCTTTCTCGCAGGCGCTGATGGCGGCATTGATGGTGACAAGGTTGGGCTGCAAGCCCTCATCTGCGAGGCTTGACAGGACGGCCAGTGCCTGGCGCCACTCGCCGGCTTTCTCGCATGCACTGATGCATGCACTGAAGGTGACGACGCTGGGGCGCAAAGGCCCCTTCTGCACCTTGCTCTCTTAACCCGGGTTCTCACGAGTCTGCAGGCATGACGCAACGAGTAGTTGTTGGAGTGGGAAGTGTCATGTCACGTCATGTATATGAGGCCACTCAAACGGCCTAGCAGTGACACCGCGGACCAAACCCCCCCAAACTACCGGGATCATGACATCAGGCAGCCGATCATGAGCCTATACAAGAGTCAACATGAATGCGATGCGCATGATTGCGCCTGCACGGTGTTCTTCAATGAGATGGTATAATATAGGAGCCTGAATAATTAGAATACGGTTTTGGGGGTGATTATAGCCTACCTTTAATAAAGGGACCATAAGGGAATATAATTTGTAATTCTTCCGACCCCTACATTACAGTATGCAGGCACCCACCTCAAGCAACAGTTGCAGGGCCATCTTCCATTCTGCAGCCTTCTCGCAGGCACTGATAGCTGCGTTGCAGGAGATAACTTCAGGCTGGAAGCTCTCCTCCAAGGCGCGTAGCATTCGAGTTTAGGTTTAGGGTTTCGACTCTCACACTCGCACAAGGCCGGAGAAAAGGTTTAGGGTTTAGGGTTTAGGGTTTAGGGTTTAGGGTTTAGGGTTTCACACAGTCTGGATGCCTAGAACACCGGCTTCTTTCGGCGAAGAGTGGACAGGACCTACGGCTTCAAGGTGAAACCCAAAGAATGAACTCTCTTCAGGGAAGGAGCAGCCCTGCTGGCAACGCATTCGCAAGGGGAAGGATCTTGCTCCATGCAATTAAACTCCCTCCTTCAGGCTGGTCAAGAGGAGCAAAGCCTGCGGCCACCTGCCGGCCTCCAGGATGAAGGGTTTGAATAGTTTTCTTATCATGCGGGGGGGGGGGGGGGGGGGGGGTGCCTTACAATCATTATGCTAATAAACGGCTCCCTAAATAATATTTTTAATGGGCACACTAAGATTTAAACAAATAGGATCAAATAGGGTTTGTAGGGGTTTCAGAGCATCGTCATCACGCCAAACACCAGATCAACGCCTGCCTTACTTGGAGTTGCATTAGGTAGTTTTAACAGGGGATACAGCCCGACCAGACCTTGACATGAACCTAGAAGTAGAAGCAGATGGTTGCATGTACTGCCCTTCGCATCGGTGCGGGCAGTGTTTGAGTCAATGTAAGGTATGGTGCAAGAAAAAGGTCCGCGCAGCGGCGCCCAAAGCACATCTCACGATGCGCATTCATGTTGCTGTTCCTCGTTGGACCTGCAATATGTAGTTTGGTCACCTATCTCACAGGAAACTGTAAAAGAGTGGATTCCGTCTTAAGCAGGGCCACTCCCCCACCCCCGCTCCCACCTCTCCTCCCCTCCCAACACACCCCAAAGCGCCATGGCCACTAACCCTTCACTCCGACCACGCCTTCTCGCAAGCACTGATGCTGGCATTCCACGTGATCAGGTTCTTAGTGCTCAAAACGACAGAACAAGTTGACACTAGTTCATGAGCCAGAGATTCTCGGGGGTTAGGGCTCAGGGGGTTTAATCAAGCCAAGCGACCCTCTGTCTTTTTAGCTTGCTTTGCTGCATGATGCGTTTGAGTCCTCTGACTACCTTGCCACTGCCCTCATAGCCCTATAGCTCCAGCTCAGGATCGCACCCTTGGGGTAGGGGAGGGATCTTAATCCACATTCATAGCATCAAATCACCGAATGCTTTACCACCGTTACTTTGGGAGTAGGGCCATGGGAATATCCTCTTTGCCCCATCTAGGGCCCACACTCTTCGTTGCTCTCTGTTGCAATGCCATCTGGCGGGTCTGCTGGTCACTGCTGATCCGGTCCCATCCATGTTATTCCATGAATTCACAATTCAAGGGGTTTGGGGCTTGGGCCCTAAACCTCAAACCCTCCAAGCCTCCCTCTCGGTCTCTGTCTCTCTCTCACTTCTTCTTCTTCTTCTTCTTCTTCTTCTTCTTCTTCTTCTTCTTCTTCTTCTTCTTCTTCTTCTTCTTCTTCTTCTTCTTCTTCTTCTTCTTCTTCTTCTTCTTCAAGGCTTGCAGGGCGCACGCGAGCACCGAGGCGCGCCCGGTCCTCTCTCTCACTCTCACTCTCACTCTCACTCTCACTCTCACTCTCACTCTCACTCTCACTCTCACTCTCACTCTCACTCTCACTCTCACTCTCACTCTCACTCTCACTCTCTCTCTCTCTCTCTCTCTCTCTCTCCCCCCCTACCAGGCCCTTAAACCCAACAAAACCTAAAACCCTGAAGCCGCCTCAACCCCACATCGCAAGGCAGGGTTGTCGGGTAATTTGGGAGATTTCCCCGAGGTGGTGAGAGGAGTTTTGGGCATATACTTACCTCAATTCAACCAGGCATGTACTAAGGTTATAGCTATCTAAACTAGTAGCTGTAATTTCCCTGCTGTGCTCCCAGGGATCGATAGCTGAAGCTTCTCGACTCATGAGGCGTAGGACCCTAAACCCGAAACCCTAAACCCTAACCCTAAACCCTAAACCTTAGACCCGAAACCCGAAACCGCCGGGAGTCCGTCTGCTGTCTTCGCGACGAAATGGCGTGAAGCACAGCGAGGGCAGCTTCCCACGCGCCGGCAGATTCACAGGCGCTTATGGCCTAGGGTTTTTGCGGGTATGAGGGCGATTCTAGGCGTTGAGAGCGGTCTTTGAGCACCCCAAAACCCTAAACCCTAAGCCCCCAAGTTTTGGTTGCAAGTCTGGGACGTTCAGGTTGGCAGTTAGCGACTTCGAGGCGGAGCGGTGGCTTCAAGCACAGGCGGTCGGTCTGTTCATGCCCTTTTCTGGCCTTCTGGGGCCTGGGGCGTGTGACAGACTCCCTTTTTTGACCCCGCGAGCTCTGCCGGGTTTCACGTGACAGGCTCCCTAAACCCTACACCTCTAAACCCTAAACCCTTGCTTTGGGTCAAGGATTCCGGGCTCAGGACTTTTTTTGCCACCCACCTAGCTTGCAGGACTTTTTGTGCCAGAGGGTTTAGACAGGCTGTAGAAAGAGGGAGGGAGATTCTTGAGATGAAGGGTCTCACACACCCCTAAACCCGACTTGCAAGCGAAGTCCCGAACCATGAGGTGGTTGGCCTGCGCCTACATTCACTTGCACAGTGGCACTTGGGCAATGCATTAGGCATTATAGGCACGACATGATTCGCAGGCACTTAACTGAACCCAGAGGCTGGGAGTTCGTGGCTGAATCTTGCAGTCAGGGTTGAAGGTTGTGGCTGAATGTGCTTCGAACACGTGCTTAGGGCTTGCAAACTTCACCATGGTGGCCAGGCAGCCGAATTGAAGGATATGATGTCTGACATGCGCAGCCCACCCACTTCTTCGAGCAGCTGTAGACTCTTTCGCCACTCGGCGGATGCTCCGCATGCGCTGATTGCAGAGTTATAGGAGATGATGTTGGCCTCTACCTTTGCGGCTCCCATCCCCTCGAGCAGGCTCAATGCTCGCTGCCACTCGGCCGCCTTCTCACAGGCGCTGACAGCCGAACTGCAGAGGATGACATTGGGCTGCAGTCGCCTTCTCTGCAAGTCCTCAAGTAGCCATAGCGCTTGCTGCCACTCTCCTGCTTTCTCGGATGCGCTGATGGCGGCACCGAAGGTCCTCTCGGTCGGCTGCAGCCCGTCGGCTTCGACCCTCCGGAAAATCTCCAAGGCCTTTGCGGGACGACGGGTGCTAGCTTGCTAGCCATGTTTGGAGCTGAGGTGTCGAGGCCTAATTACGTGTCATGACACAACTTGCGGTGCTTTCGACTCTTCCTAAAATCCATGAGCTGGGACCCAGAATCTAGAAGTAGCTGGCGGAGGTTTGGTGACTTTGCGGGGTGTTGCTCAACATTATATATGTCGATGGCAAACGAGTCTGCCATCTGGAATGCTAAGCGAACTACTTGGCGGCTCATGAGCCGTCATGAGCAGGGTTGTAGAAACCTCAAGTAGGGTTATAGCTACACGTACCTTGCTTTAAGCTTTCGAGCCTCACACTGGCGTAAGCGGACGAGATACTGTTCAAAGGAGATCGAAAAAGGTTGAGAAACCACAGTAGATCCTCGCAGGTATGAGCAAGGCATGAAACAGAACTCGCAAATCGGACTGCAGGAGTTGAATGCTTGAGAGCTTTACCCTACTGCACCCCTGAATCAAGCAGCCTGCTGCCACTGGCCAGCGCGGCCGCAAGCACTGAGGGCAGAGTTGTAGATGACAACATCTGCCTTAAGGTCGCCGCCATCCACGACCTTCTGGAAGCTGAACTCTAAACCCTAAACCCTAAACCCTATTAGGGTTTGGGAGTCTGGCTTTGTTGCTAAAAAGGGAACGCAACAACAGTGAGTTCAACGAGCGCCTACAAGAAAGAACAACTCCGAAGAGCCCCTAAACCCTAAACCCTAAACCCTAAACCCTAAACCCTAAACCCTAAACCCTAAACCCTAAACCCTAAACCCTAAACCCTTTTGCAGCGAGCCTCGTGCGCCAGCAGCTCGGTTACAGGCACTCTGAGAGGCATTGCTTAAAGCAGCCCTAACAGAGCCTGCAAAACTCGGTGGGGGACTAACTGAAACGTAACAATCCTGTCGTACTCAGCAAAAGCTCGTAAATGGAACCCTAAACCCTAAACCCTAAACCCGAGCCATGGCCTGGCACCAGAGTTGCAGCACCAGCTGCCACTGGCGGGCCTTTTCACAGGCGCTCAGCACCACCTCAGCCCAGCTTCGAGAGGGACCTTTGGGTCTGAATCCTATGTGTAGGGTTTAGGTTTAGGGTATAGGGTTTAGGGTTTAGGGGTCAAAACTCTCCCAATAAACCCTGATTCTGGGCTGAGGCAGAACCAGGGCCCAGGGTTTCAAGCTGGGCTTGGGTGCAGTTCGGAGGAATCCAGGCGAAACGTGGCGTAAACGATGATTCGGGATATGGGGTCTACAAGAACCATTCACACAGTAAACCCTAAACCCAAACGACCCACGGCCAACATTGCGAGTGTCAAACTCGGCTAATCGATTGAGCCCTGTGACCGTGCCGGGAATTTTCGGGTTTAGGGGTTGATTGCGGTTCAAGGATTTAGTGGTTCAGGGTCCATGGTTTGCGGACGTGGCTTAGGAGCTTGCTTGGGCTGCGGGATTACATGAGTTTTTCAAGGTGTAGGAGTAGTCGCGCAAGCAAAACAGTAAAGCCCCAATGTAAACGGGACTTGTTGCCATAGCCGAGTCAAGTTGAGCTGGGAACAATACCCCATGTGACTAAAATCCATGGACACATTTCGTCCTACATCGGTCCTTAACACAAAGCCTCCCAAACCCTCAACCCTTCCATTCATTTCCCTGAACTCTATTGCCATGACTTCTCAAGAAGCAGAAGAAGCCTTGAGCATCCTACACTTTCGAGGTCTTAGAAGGGCCTCAGGGGATGAGCTTCCCAAACTTCCCTATGCAACCCCTGTGGGGCTAGGCAGGGAACCTCATTCCCGAACGGCCAATGAAGAAACCGAAGACTCTAAACCTTGACCCTGAACCCTAACCCCCAGAACCCTAAACCCTGAACCCCAAACCCTAAACCCTGTGCATCACCCGGCCACACTGTAGAGGCGAAGGTTGGGGTGCAACCGTTCGGAGACCTGAGAGGGGGCCCCGAGAGCCCTTTCGCGGCTTGTAGGTTTAGGGTTTCGGGTTAAGCTTAGGGCAGATCGGGGGTTTTGAGGATTGTAGGGTCTGCAGGGGTGAGATTTAGGGCCAGGGCAGTTGGGGATTTTGAGCATTTGGGTCTCCAGCGCCATAAACTCCAAGCCCTGGAGCCTAAACGCACTCGCTCACTCTCTCTCTCTCTCTCTCTCTCTCTCTCTCTCTGTCTCTCGCTCCATCTCTCTCTCTCTCTCTCTCTCTCTCTCTCCCTCTGTTTCTTACTTTTTTCTTCCCTTTCTTGGGAAGAGCTGAAGGCCGAAGCCTTTGCGAGCAAGTTTTTTGGGGCACGCAGTGCTCTGCAAAGAGAGGGCGGTCCCATGGTGCCACCCCTCCCGTCCCCTTTTGGACCATCCCCATCGAGCCTCTGTCTCTCTCCTTTGAAGCAGCTGGGCAGTGAGTCTCTGTTTTTCTCCCTCTTCTCCTCCTCCTTCTGCTTGTTTGCCTGCTTGTAGCGCATATGCTTGTTCTCTCTCTCTCTCTCTCTCTCCTAACACCCTGGACCCCTGAATCCGACATTTCAGAGCACTGTAGAGCACCCCAAAGCCCCAAGCCACAAAGCCCTGGCCAACTAACCACATGCTTCGTGATCCTGTGTTGTTTTCATCCTTTATGCCCGGCCCTACAGTGCGTACTGCAACACCTCTCTTGCCTACATTCGAAGGAAACAATCCAAAAGAACCTACATACTTCTCCAACAACCCAATCCCGCTTTGTTGAAACAATACCTTTGCGGATGTCTCCAAGCCCTGGAGCAGAAATAGCTACGAGATGAGACAAGGCTCATCAAAGCATGAGCGCTTACACCTGCCCTCGCCCTGGATCCTCATGACTCAGGGTAAGATGATGCCATCTCTATCAAAGCATGTACGCCTCTACATTGCAGCAGTTGACTGTTGAAAAACTACATGTACAGCTCAGACAAACACAAGGCTTGTTCTCCAGACCCTTTGAAATAGTTGCGAAGGCGAGTTGCTGCTTGGCGAAGCCCTGCCACCGCTTGCTCCCACTGCTGCTTGGATGCACAGGCCTGCGGGAGGCAACATTCCGGGGTTTGTGGAACGCAAGGGGGCCTAAGGGGGGCTTTCGGCAATGCGCCCCCTGTTCTCGCTGCACACGGTTGCCAAGGCTTTCGTTCATTTCGGACGTGGCCGAGCTGCGCCCAGACTTTTGGAGTGTGCATATGCTCAGGCTTGATGTTCACCTGTCAGGAACAGCAAGGGACATCCCAGAAGCCCTACCGGTCCTGGATCCTCTGTGTGTAGTCGCGGATGGTTGCGGCCTGAAAGGCCATGCTCCGTCCCTCTCCTCCTGCCACTGGCAGCTTGGCTCCGTCATGGCTCTTTGGGCCGATCCATGCGTGATCCTCTCCCACATTCACTTGATTCAACCCCAAGTTGCCATGTCATATGCTTGTTCTGATTGAAACGTACGAGACCTTCCTTTTTAGTAACGTGTCCATGAGCCGAAGCGGAGTCTTGCTTGGGTGATCCCGGGAGGGAGGCTTGGTACTTGGTAGGCTTGAGCGGCGTGAGTAGTGAAGTTGGACTTCTGAGGATCCAGTGCCTCAAGATTGCCCAAACCACGAACTGTTTATTATATACCGGCATGGGGGGACACTCCTGGGAACCTCAAAACACGAAAGCTACTTCGAGAATGCATGTGAGCAAAACGCGTGATGCATGAACTAGGCACCGTAGTGCGTGCGGTAGACATTCAATAGCAAAGTCTCTCTACAGCTAGAAGGATAAACAGAAGCAAGGCCTCAATACGCGGTGAGGGGTAGGGATGTTGAACATCGTTTCATTCCTGTTTAACTGCCTTCTTAATGAACCCAGACTTGAAAGACTCTGCGTGTGCATGCCTACTGTCAAGACCTCCCGGGCCAAAACTCGTGGAAGAGCATCAGGAACCAAAACGACCGGCCGAGCAGCACCTGCTGAACCCGTACAGCCTCTAAATGCAGCATATCGGGGTTTCTTTAGTGTCCCCGTGTGTGCAACTTTTTCACAAGAAGAATGTTTATAGGAAGGACTCGCGATGTTATCATCGTTTCTACTCTGAGGATCTGATTCATAAAACCACCAAATTTTAAAGAAATGAACTTTTTTGGCCCAAACCCTCCAGGAAGACTACTTTCCGTTACGGGAGCCAAACCCCCCCCAAAATGCACGAACAAAAAAACAATTTTAAGAAATACATGTGGCGGCCCAAAAAAAAAGGAAATGCTGAAGGCTGCAGGAATATAAAGACCGCCGGCCTGCGAGGACGAGAAGCACAGAGATTTGAAAAAAAAAACGCTTGCCCCTTACCCCCTACACTCTCGAGCCATGGAGACCTGGTAGGGTGAAAGAGCTCTTCTGAAATAGGGCCACCTCGACATGTTTTTTGGTTCAGGGAGGGCTTCCAGTTCAACCTCACCTACTTACAACGTCTCCTGACAGTAACTCTCAAACCGAATGGCTGAACGCTTCTTTTCCTTGCGTTAGGCTGCCAAGTGCTTCTAGCCAGCTACAAGAGCTCAACGCTTGCACACGCTAGCAAGGCCGGCATAGGTACAATACGGGGAAATGCACTCGGTCAACATCTTGTATACCATCCGCCTCCCTTGTTGGCATTGGCAGCACCTGGCAGTCGCTTCTTCCAGAGTCCTTAGTTGTCCAGTATCCTTGGGGAACTAAAGGTTATAACCTTTTGGATTATAAAGGGAAATACCACCTCTGCTACCAAGAGTCTGGCTTCCATCCCCGAGAGATCCTGTCAACCCGAGATCGAAGTGATCTCGAGCGCCGTCCTGTCCGGTCTTGGAGTCTAGCAATACAAAGCTGCAGTGATGCAGGGGGGTCACAGCTCAGGATTTAGAGCCTTGGGGGTCGCGGGATGGATCTGAAACCTGTGAGCCTCCAGCTATAAGTTCGAGTACGGCATCTTGAGGGCTCGAGTGTCACATTGGGCTATCAGCTTGAAGAAAGGCTTCGAGGGGCCTGATTCGTGGGTTTAGATACGAGGCCTGATTAGCTAGGCCAGGCCTCTGAGGCGGCTGGATACCGTAGACGTATTGTAGCATCTACTAGGAGGGGGCTCCTTACTATTCCAACTATAGTTAAGGGACTTATAACCTGAGTTAGGGTCCTCAGAACCCAATTTAGGGTCCTTATAACTCTACTTATAACTAGGGGGGCCCTTCCTTGTAGCTGCCATTCTTTGAAGTAAACTTTCTGGCGAAGTGCCACGGTCTAATCGCAACTGCGTCTCACTTCTCTCATCACGGCACCCGCACGCCACCTCCTAAGCCTGAGAACCCGCTTGTTGGTCCTCCTGGGCTGCAACAAGATTTTCGTGCCTGGGTCGCTCATGGGAAGTGAAAAAAGGGGTCGTTGTAGCAAGGTTGGTATAGACACGGTATAGGAACCGAGCGAAAAAACTCTCTCTTCTTCTTCTCTGCACTTAGGAGTCCCCCCTAAAAAACTCTCTCTCTCTCCCTCTCTCTCGCTCCGCCTCTCAATCAATCAATCAATCAAGCGGCTAGCTATCCCAGTACCTATCTGTCTCTCTATCTATATTGTTCTATCTATCTTAGCCCTCTACCTCTCTACCTCTCTATCTCGCTATCTATCTGCTTATCTATCTGCATGAAGGTATGCTTGCAATGCCCGGCCGGGATGCTGTGCGTCCTCTCCTCTCCGGGCTGCCCCGGCGAGGCACACACAGATGGCCGCCAGAAGCAGGCGATGCATCAGTCCGATGGCTGTGGATATGGCAATTGGCAAACACACGTCGCAAAGAGGCTCAAGCTCGGGCCAAAAGGCCAAAATGGATTTTTTGTGGTGGGTGGCAGTGGAATTTCTCCACCTGCAGTTCTGGACTTCTGCATGTTGTCGGCGTGAAGATTGTGACGGTGACAGTCTGGCTGAGGATGATGGCGCTGGCGGTGGCAGTGACAACGGCGCTGGTGATGATGTTGATGCTGTGCTGTGCCGTGCCGTGCCGTGCTGTCCCCCAGTTCTGCAGGTTGTGCGAGGTCTTTCGGGGTCTTGCCGAGGTGGGGACACCGGAAGCACCCTCTTTCTCGGTTATAAGATGAAGCAAAAATCAGCTTCTTCTGGCACAAACTCCCTTTCTCGAGCCGAAAACCTGGGTTTGGGCCAGCTGTACGCCCACTTGGCCTCCTCAGCTGCCAGAACCTGACAAAAAAGCCAGCCCCCCGCTCTCGTCCGCTTCTTGTACTTTTGGCTGTCACGGTCTCGTCCGCTTCTGCTGTTTTTGGCTGTCACGGCCCCTTCCGCTTCTACTGTTTTTGGCTGTCACGGTCTCGTCTGCTTCTACCCTTTTGGGCTGTCACAACCAACCTGCGCCTCCCAGGGCCGCAGGTCCATCAGCGCAAGCACACAGCCCCCTCATCTTGGCCTTCTCAGGGCTCTTTGTCCTTCAGCGTTTGCTTTCAGCACCCGTCCTGCAAGGGCCCCGATCCCATCAGCGTAACCAACCTGCGCCCCACATCTTGGCCTCCCAAGGCCACAGGTCCATCAGCGTAAGCAAAAGGTCCCCTCTCAGGTCTCCCCGTCCTTCAGTTCAGCAGCACCCCCCCATCCCGACCTGTAGCCGGATGCTTCAAGACTCCTGGGTAGCTCATCGCTAGCCATTTTCCAGCCATTTGTATATAGTTGCGCGACTGTGAATCCACCCATGAACCTCCAAATAAGTTTTGCGAGCGCTGTTTTCCCCGATGCAGCTGTCATCCGGATCGCAGTCGCTGACTCAAGCTTCAGCCTGCCGTGTAGAGACCTGGTGGGCAGACAAACCGCAATCTTTTTGAGGAAGATCGTTTTGGCTTGTTGTTTCATGGGGAGGTGCGTAGCAAAGATACTACAGCGCGATCCACCAAATCTGGTTGCAGGAACATGATTGATGTAAGAGCAGCAGGAGGTGCTCTGCGCTGCGCGCTCGGACCCTCCGCTCTCCTTCGCCTGAGGAAGAGCCTTTGACGACCCGCAAAACAGAGTGAACAGACAGAGCCGTGTGCTGGGTTGCACCATCAGTTCGCAATTAGGGTAGACAGGTATTCCGTGTGATTGGTTGGCACGCGCAGGGACGCATGTGGTTACCCCTCTTCCATAAACCTTCGACTCTCAGGGCCCTAAATCCGAAACCCTAAACCCTAAACCCGAAACCCTAAACCCTCAGCTGGGCTCGTGGCTCGGGGATGGGTGAGGCCTGAGCCCGCCAACTAAGGGTTTAGGGTTCAGGGTTCAGGGTTTGGGGGTCAGGGTCTGGATCTCAGGGTAGTTACATGGTTGTCTAGGGTTTAGGGTTTAGGGGCCTGGACCCTTAAACAAGGACCCCTTATGTACCCCTTAAATTCCTTATACGACCCAAGGGCCCACACTTCAGAACCCTGTAAAAGAGGTAAGGAACCCTAGCAAGGGCCCACATATCTACCCTAAGACTGGAGATGCCGAAAGGCAGCCCAAAGGTATGTAGTCAAGGCTTCCTGACAAACCGGCGGGGGGGCTTGGCCTTGGGGTGTTTTTATCGTCCGTATCAATGTTCTCAGTCAGGGAGTCGGGTACATACTTGTGGAGGAAATCCCATCCGTTCATTCATATCGGTGACATGCGAGCCATCTTTCGGTTGCACTTGGGACCCGCGGCCAGGGGCCACAACGGCAGCAGCAGTGCCGGGGACTAGCAAAACCCTAAACTCTAAACGACTCTAAACCCTAATTAGGAATGGCAGCAAAGGGAGGAGTTGCAAGGGAGAAGAAAGGGAGGGGAACTGGCCAAGCGTGTCGCTCCGTGGCCGGGCTTCCCGGGCTACTCTGATGAACCAAACTTGCCGTTTATAGCTGTCACGCGTTTGTGTTGGCCTGCGTGATGCCGTTGCTCCCTCCTCACGGGGACAACTTAAAGCCTATGCACCCCCATAACTATCACGCAAGAACACACCCAACTTCACCTGTTTCTGCAAGAGCCGCGAAGGGCGAACTGTACAGCCCGAGCTCTCATTGCTACCTGGCTGCTACTACTGCTACCTGACCAATGTCGAAAGACAGTGAGGCACTTCATTGCTTGTAAGCCCAGGTCACGGATGTGCTGTGATGACCTCCGCCCTTGCTATGGCATCCTCTGTGTCGGCCGTCGAGACATCATCAGGTTGCTCTGGCGTTTTTGGCCCCTTGACAGGAAGACAGGGCTCACATGTATGCCGGTCGCTCCGGCTGCGGTCTTGCAACTCTCGGGTGAGCCATTCCAGGCCATCAGTCAGACCCTTGCCTTCTGTGGCCACACTCTCCTGGATGTACCACTGTCGGTTTCGGATGCCATGCAGGCCAAGCTTGTCAACAACCTCGGGCACGCTAAGGGCACCTGGGAGGTCTTGCTTGTTTGCAAAGACAAGGAGAGGCTTCTCCAACAGACCATCCTCACGGAGCATGTTGTCAAGCTCCATCCGAGCCTCCTTCATCCGTTTTAGGTCACTGGAATCGACCATGAAGACCAGAGCATCTACATTTTCATATCCCTGGAAGTAGGCTCGCCAGAATGGCCTCATGTTGCCGCGGCCACCAAGGTCCCATGATACCATCGTCGTGAGGCTCAGCTTTCCCCGAATCTTAAGGGTCTTGACATTCAAGCCAATGGTAGGGATGTCGGTGCGGACCTCACCCGCCTTCAGCGTGTAAAGCATGGTGGTCTTTCCTGCGTTGTCCAAGCCCAGGACAAGTATGCTCTGATTGCGGCGGCCTCCCTTCAAAAGAGAGGCGGCGACCCCCATGGCTAAGGCTGGCTGAGGCTGCAAGCAACGTGTCGCCTTGAGTTGAACTGGCGCCTTCCAGTCTGCAGGTATCGGCCGGGTTAAGCCACAATTGCCACGGCCTGGCTAGGTTCTCACCCACACTGGAAGGGAGCCCTTCGAAAGGGGGGAATTTTTCCTTTGTAGGCGCTGGATGTTCATTCAGAAGCTTAAGTACACACTGAGGGGAATGCACATAGAGACGATTTACCTTAACTTGGCCTGCGAGCTGGCAGGGAATCCCCAAGGAGCCATTCGATTTTGTTGCTACATGCGAATGCCGACCGTTGATCTTTGAAGTACATTGACTGCACGCATCCACGTGCCGGACACAAACCGGAGACCTTGAACCCACATCAACGCCTACACTGGATGTGTGTCCGATGGACCACACGCGGCGATCGAGACCAGTTCCGCGAAGTCCCCAGAGCAAACGATGTTTCATGTTTCACATAGAAGTGACATGATTGATCAATGGTCTGATGCCTTTGTTGCTTGGGTTTCACTTACACTCCCCAAAGGCCCACCGAGCCCCTGTTTCCGTTTCTGTTGCCGGCAGCTGGGATCCTTCCTGCACAGGACCCGATTGGGGGTTTACGAAAGATAGGGGACCCCCCAATATAGATCTGCCAAATAGCAGGATTCCTGTATAATAAGGACCTCAATAAGGTGCCCCTGATTTTGGAAATCCCTGATATGGCATCTCGGATATGCATCCTGGGTCATGCTCTTAGGCTCCGAAGCGCAACTAGCCTGATTGTGGATGCCAATCAGTGAGCATTTACACCGAAGTACCCCTCCCCCCCTCCCCAAGTACCGGGTCTCCCAACCTGACGCGCCGTCAAGGGCCATGCCTGAACAGGGAACACCTATAAGGACCACGCCCTGAAACCCTAAAACCTAACCCTAAACCCTACACCCTGAACCCTAAACCCTAACCCTGAACCCTGAGGGTTCAGGGTTTAGGGTTTAGGTTGGGATGTTCCCCCCTATACTACCTGTCCTTGCCAGGGATTATAATACCCCGCCACTCTGGGTCTTTATTAAGGAGCTCTTAGTATCAGGGTGAACATCACAAGGTTTAGGGTTTTAGGGTTTCAGGGTTCTTGCTCCCGGCCTCTTCCAAACTGGACTTTGCTCGCTGCAGGTCTCAGTCGATCAACGAAGGGAGTACGAAGCTTCTGTAAACGCTTGCAAATGTCCAGAGGGTTTAGGGTTTAGGGTTTAGGGGCTATGGCTGTTCTTGCAAGTGGCTGCAGTTGTACGCGGATAGATACGGTAAGGGTAAGTGGTTTAGACAATTCGTGCACCCCACAGATATTCGAACATCAATATCTGATGCATACTATTTATACTACTATAAACATATTGGCATACGACTATAAAAGTATTAGTATACTGCTAGAAACATGATAGTACACTACTACAAACGTATCAAGACTTTGAAAGCTGTGCCTGAGCTTAGCCTGGCACCCACAAGCCACCCGAGGCCGGAGATGACGAACACGTCATCGGGGCTCTTGGCCTGGCACCCAATAGACCCTAAACCCTAAACCCTTTTAGACCCTAAACCCTAAACCCTCAACCCCACAGTAAGATAGGAACCTTCCCAAATTGCAGCAGCTTGTGGCATATCAGAAAGTTGCAGAGAGGGAATCTCATACTACCCTAAACTCTAAACCTTTTAAACCCTGAACCCTAAACCCTAGTGGTAAGGGAAGGAATCCTGGATCCTCCAGGAGGCGAAGGGGGCCGAGGCTGGGAGCAAACCTGGCCTCGAAAAACGAAGTGCCCATTTGGGGGTTTATATTGGGGGTTTAGGGTTTAGGGTTCAGGGTTAGGGTTTAGGGCAATTCCGAAACTAGGGGTACCTTGTTGGGTTCCTTATGCTAAGGGAATCCTCCTATTTGGGGGTTTATGTTGGAGTCCCTTATTTTCGCAAGTTTGTTTTAATTTCGCCTAGGTTTTGGATTTTTGCTCAGGAAGGAACCCCCCTCTTCCCTTTTAAACGTGTGGGAGGGGATGGTGGAAAAAAGGGGGTTAGGTATCCTAATCCCGCCCGCGCTCTTTCTGAATCGCTCTAGTTGTCTGCAGCCGCGTCTAATGCCCGTGGGGGGTCCTTCGCCGAACAGCGGAATTCTAGGGCTCGGGGCTACGACTCTCATAGTTAGTGCAAGCAGGCGAGGTCCGCGAATCTCAAGGCCAACAGGTTTAGGGCTCAAGGTTTAGGGCTTAAGTAGCCTGGGGTCTTGGGCTTCACGGCTGTCAGTGATTCGACGAAAGTGGTGGAAGATAGTTTCAGAGCTCATCTGGAGCCTCATTGTGGTAAACAAGCACAAGACTTTCGGCTCAGGCGTTTCTGGCGTTTTCAGGGCTTCTGCCTGGAGGTCCACAACCACGAGTCTCAGAAGCTGCTTTGAATATCGAAAGATGATGGGTGGGGGCTACTATAATACGGAGCACTCGATTTTAGGGGCCCCACAGGTGGGGTTGATGTTTGGGACTGTAAGACAGTCGGGAAATGACCTGAACCTGCGTAAGCGTTCACCTATTTTGCAGCTGTACCCATGAGCCTTGAGATAGGCTCAGTGTGCCACAGCAAAGCCCACCTGCTGCGATTGCCCCAAGAATTTGAGGACCTGCAAACCAGGACAACCCCACCAAGCCACCATCCTCCGATTGCCCGAAACCCTAAACCACGAAAATCTGCAAGTCATGTCCTGTACAGCCACGGGGGCGAAACGGGCGCCCAGCGCGGGAAGAGCAGACTGCGCCACAGCTCCAGGGTTTGGGAATGAAGGGTTTTACCGTAGGGTTTAGGGTTCAGGGTTTAGGGCTTAGAGCTATTATACCCTATAATCCCTTAAACATGCCCTTCTTAGGGTTCATTTTGGGGCTTATAAGGCCGAATAGCCAATCCTGGTTGTTACTTGGGCCAGGAGCCCTTCAGTGCGCGCATTAGGCTTCCGCTCACGCACTCAGGGAATCCAGGGGAACTTGCTTCTACACAACGAACAGGATTGGTTGTAGTTTGGGTTTAAGGCTGCGGGTTATGTCTCTTTCGTTTCCGCCTGTTCTCTTTCATTGGCTGTTTGCTCTCCTTGCTTTCTTCCAGCTCGCATTCTCGCGTATTCTTTCTCTCTATTCCTCTCTCCTTCTCCTTCTCTCCACAGCGGAGAGGCGCATGGGGCTCCCGGCCACGGCCTTCCTCACTCTGTCTGTCTGTCTCTCATTCGCTACCACGCCACCACAAAGATGTGGCAAAAGCAAGGTTGAGCAAGGCACATGAAGGCTGTAAGGGCTTCCATGGACTTGCGTGCTGCCATTTCTAGAGTGCTCGAGCCGTAGTAGACTTCCAGGGTGTGGCAGATTAGGGGTCTTCCGCTTCGGTATCTGACCCTCAGCCCACCTTTTTTGCACTGAATGAAGGCTGGGAGTCGCGGAGACCAGGGTCTCTTCTCAGACCCGATAGGGGGGTGGGGGCTTGAGGAGTATCAGCAACACGGTTGCGTTAGAAAAGAAACCCGCGCAGGGCCCCCCCACCCCCCCCGGAACTCTGAAGGGCGCGACTGCAATGTGTGAGCGTCATTGCCAGCGTCATAACGACTTGAAGCAAGCGAGCATGCGCGGGCATGACTCCAAAACCTCCAGTCTCGCGGCTGCTTGCGCGCGCCTTCGCTCTCCAACTCCACAAGAATCGCTCCAGCCGAGTCATGAACGTCCCTCCTCCTGGAAGGTATCCTCGTCAGGGACGTTGGGGCGCATCTCCTCCGAAGCTGTTTGTAGTGGCCGTAGCCAATGAAGCGTGGTCAACGGCTCCGGCATCAGGCGGCGGCAAGTCTTGATCACTCGGCAGCAGAGGCGGCCACAGCATGCGTGTCATCCATGAGGTCCCCGCCCGTGCCGACGTCGACCTCCTGACGCGGTATATACTTGAGAACTTCGGCAGCAGAAGCAACCTCAGGGAAGCTTAGGGAGCCTTAGGGAGTAGTAGGGAGTATTCGGGAACCTTGCATTAATCACTCCGGAGCTGACAGCTCAGCTCCTCAGCTGCTGATGAAGAAGCTGGAGCTGCTCGAGGCAGAGAGACCTCTGACCTGAGGAAGGCACGGCAAAGTCAAACCGCACGTTTGCGAGTTCGGGGTCGGGTATCCCTAAGGCTCCAAGTAGCCCAAAGTAGGTGTTTTGTTTGTGCACTTGGAGCCCCACAGGGTGTCTGTTTGGGTATTCTTTTGCAGACTTTAGACCCCAATGTAGGTGTCATTTGTGTACTTGGAGCCCTAGGATATGTCAGAAGAGGGAGCTGCCAAAATCTCATTCCCCTTGTGTCGGCTAATGTGACTGTGAGTGAGGTCAAGCTGCACGGGCGCATCCGCAGTGTGGCTGCTGCCAGCGTCCTGGAGATTAGCATCTACCCTAAACCCTAACCCTAAACCCTATAAGCCCTAAACCCTAAACCCTAAACCCGAAACCCTAAACCTAAACCCTAAACCCTAAACCCTAAACCCTCGGCACTTCTTTTGCAAGCTCCAGCTGGGGGCTCGACCTGCATTAGATACATGATTTTTCTGCACCCGAATCGAGTTTTCGAGTCAATAAATAGCTATTGAATATAACGTTGCTTCAGAATGTGGGCTAGCCGGCCACAGAGAGACTCTGTGGCAACGCTTCGTGCTGAGTTCAAAGACCTGAGACTCCGATTCGGAGCACTGAATTAGCCTCCTCGGCCTATCTTGCCGTTACTTACGCTGAGAGGCAGGAGATGTGGCGGGCCCCTTTGTGCACCTTCCTCGTGATGTGTACTTGTTTAGGTTACCTGAGAAGTGCAGCCCTAGGCCATAAGCAGGAGGAAGAAGGCTCACGTGGCCTGAACCAACCTAAACCCTAAACCCTATGCGTTTACCAAGTTTAAACTTTACATAACCCTTGCCTCGTCCCCAGCAGCGGAGCTCTCCGCCGCGGGGTCCATCCCTCTGGCCTGTGTGTAAGGGAGGAGATTGAAAGCTACCAGGATGGGCTATTATACCCTATCATCCCTTAAAAATGCCCAATGCCCTTTATAGGGTTTCATTATGGGGATATCAAGGCCGACTAGCCATCCTGGTATGTGACTTTGTCTGCTTTTCGAGGGCTTTCGATGGCTTTCTGGGTCAGCCGCTCCCCCCCTCTTGGCGGCAAAGTCAGGGCTTACAAGGGGAGCTAGGGGCAAGGGCTCGACAGAGAAGTCCACATCCAAGGCACGTCACCGGCCTCCTCCATCACATTGGGTGCTGCATCAACTGTAGCTGATCCAGCCTCAGCACCAGCGCAGATGGCGACAGATACTCTGCTTCAAACGCCAGGCAACTTGACAGGACATGCTCATTGGGCTCCCAGAGCTCTGTAAATGTTTGTGCACCTGCTTTGCTCCTGGGAGACTTCGCCAGACGTGCTACCAGATTGCATGGTGGCAGGGTAGTTGCCGAGGTGCATAGCCATCATCAGCTGGCTTGGTCCCTGCACGCAGAATGAGGATTCTGTGACGTGGAGTGCTTCAGGCTCACGGTTTTCGGGCTCGGTGATTACTATTCTGCCTGCTAGCTTGTTCATGCTTTCGCGTGCGTGGGAAGCATGGACCACCCGCCTGAACCCAACCAACAATCCCACCCACCCACCCCTCCGACGGGCAGACAAACCATCTGCCTGGTATCTTAGGCCCTATAGGTGCGAAACCGTGAAGCCGTCGACCTGATGCGATCGGTAACATCCACAGACCTTGCACTTCGCCAGAATGCTGTCACCCCTTCGCAACCTAGGACAAGAAGCGTCGCAAACTTAGTTGAGATACTTGGTAGACCAGAAACCATAATAATAGAATGAGGGTACCCAGGTCTTTGGGCTGGTTATAAGGGAACCTTGAGCCAACAAACAGGGCAAAAGGGTACACAGTGCTACCAAGGAATACAGTAACAACCACCACCTCTACACCCACCTCGAAGTTCCTGTGATCCTCACAAGAAATGGGCACTTTCTTAAATTTGCAGCCCCACCTCGGGTAAGGATGGGCGGATCAAAGCCTCGCGAGCGCCTTGGTGGAACAAAAAAAACATGGGCTTCAGGGATATAGGGTAGGGTGTATAATTTGGAGCAAAAGCCTTCATGGGTAGCTAGCCGCAGGTGGGGGCGAAAACTGGACAGCTGTAGTTGCTTTCCGGTTCGACCTTCTTGGGGATAGTTAAAGACAAAAACCTACCTATGTGAAACTTCGAGATTCAAGAATATATAGGGCAGCTGCGACTTCAAGTCTGCTGGGCCCCAGAAGTTATAACTCCCACGACTCGGACAAACCCCAGGCCGTTCTACGTCCACTCAGGGCAGGGAGATCTCTAAGACAACTCAATCCTTGCCCGCGTGTGGTACATGTTTCTTGTCTGCAAGCATGCCCTTCAGGTCCCGCAGCTGTAGGAGTGCTGTGGCTCTAAACCCTAAACCCTGAGCCCTAAACCCTAAGCCCTGAGGATCTTTGCCAAACGAAGAGCTGTGTCGGCCGCTCAGCTGCCAGGTAGGCAGGGCTTTCGATCACTGCCAACGTCGCTTCGAGACCTTGTGCAAATCAGCCCACTAATCTACTATTTGCTTAAGAACCCCCTCCCAAAAAAAATGAAAATCTCGATCTTGCCCTTATAAGGAGGATTACTTTTCTTTTTTGGGGGTTCTTGCGCAATTAGTAGTAATCATGCAGCCAGGGTCTTAGCCTTCGCTTTGGCACAGCTTGTGCCTTAACAAGGGGCCCTTTCAGGGCTTACTGCGCAGCACTCGGCATGTTCAATTTGGGTACCCGAAAAGGAACCGTATTTCCGTGTGTTTATGTATACGTGCATATGCCTAAGTCTAACCCTGTTGATCTCTCTAGATATCCATATATATATATATACGTTGTTTTGCGTATGTACTTGCAGCTTGCATGGGGATCCTACCGCTCAGACTTCAAAGGCTGGCGGGCTAATGTGCGAGTGGGTCTTCTCTACTGCCTTTGCATCCTTGGTTCAATGTGGAGGACAGCGGCATCAAACCGAGCAACCCCAACAGGAGGTATGGCTCGACCTATCGGAAGTCCAACTCTTCTTGTGCATCCTTGGCGCCATAATGGTCCGAAAGCTGTGTCACCGGCGCTCCGACATCTTTGGCCCTGCAGGATTCGGTTGTCCCGGCCGTGAAGGTTAACTTTAAGCCCTGCCTCCAATGTCTTAAGGTGATTCTCTGTGCTCTGTTTACCTGGTAAGCATGTGTCTCAGTCTTTTCGGAACCTTATTCGCTCGCATTCATGGAGATGGTGATCTTACGCTGGACATGAAGCCTGGAGCCCCATAGACAGGAACTTTTGATGTTGTCTTCGGGAGTGCAGCTGGAAAGCCTCTGCCTTCTGAGAACCATAAAATGCTCGAGACTCTCAGGGTAGTTATGTGGGCCCTTCATATGGTCTCTCACCTCCTTTAAGGGTGCTGAAGTATGGGACCTTGGGTTGTATAAGGTTCATAAGGGGATGATAAGGGGTCCGTTTTCAGGGCCCGTAGTAAGGGACCTTGCAACTACCCAAAGAGGGACACCTCCACTTCACACACCCTTTGTCACCGTTGCGCGGGGAACAACGTTGGGGCTTTTGATGTGTAGCGAAAGTCCAATGCAGGCACCACGGCTATTTCTTTGTGCATCTTCACACGCACTCATGCATGAAGACCATCTCTGGCCTGTCCACTGCAAACTTCTCCAAATGGCACCTGGAGCGCAACACCAACAAAAAAGACTTGGGAACTTGCATTTCAAGGCTCAATGCAACCATTCCATGCTACCCTGCAATTCCCAAGCAGGGATCAGGGAGAATCCGTATATTGCAACCCTCAGGCCTTACAGACCCTACAGGCCTTACAATATGACTCGAAGCACCTGAAGAAGCCCTGATTCTTCCGAAACATTCTTTTGCCACCCTAAACCCGAAACCCGAAACCCTTTTTGAACCCAGGCTCTGAGCGTCAGCTTCTGGACCCTAAACCCGAAACCCTAAACCCTAAACCCTAAAACCTCACCCTGCTACCATGCCGAGGGGCGTGGCCGGGACAACGGGCTCTGGAAAGGAGCCATCCTGGTTGAAAGGTTCCAGGGGTTCAGGGAGGGTTCAGGGCCTCTTATCGGAACTCTTGAGCCGCTCTTTTGCATTTCAATCGCTTGTGGGCTTAAAGTTTTTTCCCACCCGTTTTTCGGGCTCTTAAGGTTCAGGATATCACTGTGATAGAAGCAACTTCCACTCCGCGGTCCGGTTTGGTTGCGAGACTCCCCCCCCCCCCCAACACCATTCCACATTTGAGAAGCTTCGGGATGTAGTCAAGCCTCCTACACGGGAACGCTGCTTTGTGTAAGACAAGGGTCCTCCATGTCGGAAGCCGGACGGTATGGAAAGAAGAACCTCAATCGGCAAACAGGTCGGGTTCGAGTCGCTCTTATACCGTATATACCCCAGACCAGCAGCTGCAGGCTTCGTCCTCCTAGGTCCACAGGCTAAATTCGTAAAGGTGTTGGTGCCCTAAGATCTTGAAGAGAAGAAGCCCAAGTCGCAAATTCTTGTGTGGGACGTGTGGGAGGAACTCGGGGCCTTCTTCTGCGGAGTGCAGCAGGAGCTTACCAGGATGGGCTCTGCGGCCTTAGAATCCCCACAATGAATCCTATGAACGGGGGTTTTTGAGGCATTATAGGGTATAGTAGCCCATCCTGGTAAGGGCTCGAGGACTGCGTCGGTGTCGATACTGCAATGGAGCTCTGGACCCAGGGACAACCCCTCAATGCACCAGGCGAAGTCTAAACCCTAAACCCCAAACCCTCAACCCCAAAACCCTAACCCTAAACCTGCAAACAAGAGGCATGTAGTCTAGGCACTGCCGCTTCAGCACATCACTGGAGTAAACGCTCCTTGCACGGGAAACAAGTTTAGGGTCTAGGGTTTAGGGTTTGCTCTGAGCTGCAGCGCAGGAGCCAGGGTAACCATACGCAGAACCCCTAAAATTGGGGTCATATACCCTATACTACTACGTATATCCTTATTGAGGTACATGAACAATAGCCCCTTTCGGGACCCTATGAAGGCACACGGACTCTCGCGAGCCTTCATTTGGGGGTCTCTCTTTTGTTTGCGCAAGTGGTTGGATTTCAGGTTTGTTTGGAAGGAAACGTACATGTCGGCCCGGGATTGGCCCAAAGGACCAACAAACTCTTGGAATCTCCACGGAAACATTCTTCGACATACTCCAACCAGCCAAGCAACCCTGAACCCTAAACCCTAAGCAATCGCAAACGGTCTTGGAGACTTGGTCCCAGCGTCGCGTTCGTCAGCACGCGCTCGACGGGGACTTCGCCACTGCCCGTCAGCCGCGTGTCGGCATAGGTTACCTGAGCCGAGAGATATAGGGGCCTGAATAATTAGAATAGGGTGTTTGGGGGTTATTCTACTAGAAGTACAAAGGGGCCATAAGGGAAGATTATTAGAGACATAACGTGCCAGTGCCTCGCAAGTATAGTCATAGTGATTTGTTCAAAGTAATCGTTCTTAGACATGGAAAAGTTGCTGGCCCGCCCGGTACCTTTTGGAAGAGGGTGCGTCGGAATAAGGGTCCATGCTTTTCGTTGAACATAACACTGCTTCAAGGGTTTGCGTTGCGACGTGTCCTGTTTTGAAAGGGGTCAGGGTGGAAGACATTCGAGGCCCTCGTCGCCTGCCGCCCCCCCCCCCCCCCCCCTTACCCCCTTACCCCCCCCTTACCCCCCCCCTTACCCCCCCCCCTTAACCCCCCCCCCCTTCCCCCCCCCCCCCCCCCCTTCCCCCCCCCCCTTGCCCCCCCCCCTTGCCCCCCCCCCTTGCCCCCCCCCCTTGCCCCCCCCCCCCCCCCCCCTTACCCCCCCCCTTACCCCCCCTTACCCCCCCCCCCTTACCCCCCCTTACCCCCCCTTTCCCCCCCTTCCCCCCCCCCCCCTTACCCCCCCCTTTCCCCCCCCTTTCCCCCCCCTTACCCCCCCCTTTCCCCCCCCTCAACAAAGAAAGTGGAGGCCCAAAACACCCACAGAGGCCCAAGACTTGGCAAAGTCCTTCAGTAGGTCTTTCGGTAGTGCCTTGCTTAGGGCCTTTTGAGGGTTTGGGGTTCCTTGATCCTGCAGTCGAGAGGCCGGATGCGTGCCGCAGACATCGAAGAGGAGATCACGGACCTGGTTGCAGATTTTTGACTTCGACTTCTTGGCTCAGAACCATCATGCCAGGAACAGGCAAGGAGACTGTTTTCACACACAGGAGCCACCCACCTCTCCAAGCTCATCCCGCAGAAGCTGCAACACTGCCCGATACTCGGAGCTGTGCCCACCATCCTTGTCTGCACTATGCAGCTTAAGTGGGCTTTTCGTCGCATGTTGCGCCTCGTAGCTAAGTAAGGCAGCGGCGACAGTGGGTTGCAGAAACTTACGGAGAGGCCCTCAGTCCAAGGGGCCATCAGTCCGCGCCGGCCGTTGAAATTCAGCGTGCCACAAAGCAAAAGTGGCCACTGGCGCCTAGGTTTACCTGTGGCAGGGCAGGGCTGCTAAATGTGGACATCGGAGTGGATGTCTGGGCGGATAGCTCGAGGAGGGCCGTGGCTGCATGTGGCAAGCTTTCATTCCTGCCTGTATCGGACATCGTGTCGTCAGTTTGCTCACGGAGAAAGCTCACAAGACCTGCGCTGCAAAGCTGTCGCACTGTCGAAGACATGCCAGGACAGCTTGCATTCTGCGCAGGCTTTGTGCCGAGACCCCGGCTTGTGAGCTGTTTGTGGCGTATTGCTTGGGACGACTGAAAGGAGTCCTCCCAGAGGAGAAGGCAAGCATTTGGCACATCTACTTGGAGGTTCATGGATGGTCATGATGGGACATAGATGACTATATGTAGGGCAGCTATGGGTAACCTTAGTATCGGGTTTTAATTAAAACTCTACTCCTACTTAACCCTCCTCCAATCGGAGAAGCACCTACAACCGAGTCCGCGCCCTTTCTGTGGAGCCGCCAAGTCCCCCTCACCCCTTCCGTTGGCTTTCCAGGGTTCAAGGCTTAGGCAATTTTAGAGTTGAAGATGTTTTTGGGCCTCTACGGCTGAAGGCCCTAAATAACCCTTAACCCTAAACCGTAAACCCGAACCCTACACTATAAGCCCTAAGCCCTAAACCCTCAAACCCTCAAAACCCACCACAGCTGGTCAGGCCTCGGAGTAGGTGCTCTGGAGATGGGTTGTGCAGACGTGGAGGAAGGGACCCGTCGGTCCACACTGCACCTTGCGGAGTTTCGCGTGCCCCATAAGAGCCTTCAACTAAGGAAGATTGGGGTTTAGGGTTTAGGGTTTAGGGTTTAGGGGTTAAGGGGTTAAGGGGTTAAGGTTCAGGGATTGTGGATCTGGGAGTCCCCATGTGAATTGCTCGGCGCGGTCTCTGGAATCCGCGCAGCTGTGCCCGACGGCACTGTAAACCAGCACGTCATCGGGACATATCGGGACTGTCTCGCAGAGCTAAAACTACCGGGGGACATTCCAATTCACCAGCTGATCCGACAGGACATCCAGAGGAAATGACGAAACTTCGACGATTGATTCTTGCTTCCACAGGTTGGACTGTCAAGAAGTCCTCCTGGCGCTATGCTACGATTTGTTGACTTACTATTGCCGGTCTTTTCCATGATGCAGAGATTGCCAGATTTGCTAGATGAGCTTGGGACAGGCTCAAAGCTGTTTGTGAGAATTGGTAGAGAACGTGCAGACAGTTCTGCACAAGAGCATGGCCACACAAGTTGGAAACTCAAAGTGCCGCTGCCTTCGACAATCTGGAGGAAATACTCAAAGACCTCTTCAAACTTTCTGGGGGAGAGATGCAAGATTCCGGGCAACAAAAGCAGCCGGACACGAAAGTCAGATGAGTCAGTGCCTGACCGTATGCGTATCAGAGGCCCATGCACCGACTGAACTGCCACGAACTTTGCCGCGCACCGGCGGCGTCCTCGAGCGGGGCCTTGTAGGACCTGCACGGTGACGTTGCCACCATGGTCTCTTCCAACCTGGACATGGCTCCAGCAAGCATCGGTAGTCCCAAGCAACACTAAGCCGACAGAGTCGTCGAAAACTAGGCTGTCCTGTATCAGATCACAACCTCCTGACCGGTTCACATGCATGCCCAATGATGGCACCAAGCAATATGGGCCTCCACAGGCCCCACTGGCAGAGACAACGCCTTGCTGACAATACGGATGTTCGTGATAGAACCTTCTCCACAAATGACGGAGCTCATGGCGAATAAACGCAATGTCTTCCTCGTGGAACGGTTCCGGGAGGCCCTCCGTTCCGTTGCATGCAGGTAGAGTCCGCGTGTCAGCAAGAATAAAGCCCATTGCCGACATCTCATTTTGTATTTCATCACATTTCGCCTGGCCCTCGTAGAGCGACGCCTCAAACGTGCCTTGTGCCTCCATGACTACGTAAAGAAGCTGCCTTACAAATGGACCAGCTGATTTGACAACGTCCAGGTCACTGCCCTGCGCATCAATCTTCATGCGCGCGATGGGCCGGCCATGCAACCACTCACCAAGCACCGTCGCCAGCGAAATGCAAGGCACTTCCCGCCGCTCAGCAAGCGCAGTGCAGTTTTCCTCCACCCACTTGGGCCAAGATCTGCTGTACCTGGTTTCATCCCGGTTGTTCTGCTTGAAGTCACCTGCAGGGGCCCGAAGGCTGCTGCAACCATCCAGCGGCGAGACGTGGAACGTTGCTGTTGCGCCCCTGCAAGTGCTCACTGCGTGAGGGAGCACGAGAGCACGACGATGCTGAAGCCCAAGGTGCATAAAGTCCTGGCTTGGGGCACGGTGAGAGAGAAGGAACCCATACTTGTCCAGAAGGGGCTCGAAGCTGATCAAGAATCCACCAGCGTGGTCTTGCAACATCGGCTCCAGGAAGTCTCGCTCCAACTCATGGTTGTTCGCTCCCACCTCCAGGAAAAGGAAGGAGGGGTCGCTAGCCAAGTGATGCCAGTTGCGCTCGAAGGGCAAGTGAGCCACCTGCACATCGGCGTAGAGGCCAGCTGGAGCAGGTGGAGCCATGCTGGACCAGCAGCTCTAGACACGCATCGTAAAACCATGCCAGAAAACATCCTATTACTGATGTGAGTAAGGGTGTCTGGATTGTGCGGAATTGGGCTTTCTGGGATCAAGCAACTTGATTATCTTAGGGGTGGAGGCTCCAACTCCTAACGAAGGATGGGATGGATCATTCTCCTTGTACCTTTTCTCGCAGATGAAACATGTCTCGAAATCTTGCAGGCATTTCCCAGTTGAGGGCGGCCAGGTCCTTGAAATCCTGATCCCACAACGGTCAGTGCCATAGTATGATACCCAAGAACTCAACGAGCACGCTAATTCAGGGGACCTACCGTGCAGATTTATGGGGCCTCCTTGAAGCTTCATATGTCGGTGGAGATCGTATTCCCATCCCCATGCCATATGAAAAACCACACAACTATGTAACATAGTATGTGTATATGGATGTATGTATACACCATTGTACGCGCAACTCCGTCGTCAGATTTCACAACCGAAGGTAACAAAATCAAGCAAACCCTCAAACTCATAGGAAGTTTCCCTCCATCCCCCAGGCCGCTTCCCTTTCCTGACTGTCCAAAAAGACTACCATATTCGAGGGCCCTATGAAATGAATACCAAGCCAACCCTAACAAACCAACACAGGACCTGAACCGTAAACCTTAAACCTAAACCCGAAACCCTAAACCCTAAACCCCCCTGAGCCCAGGGACCTTTGCATAGAGCGCCCCCTTGGCAGAGAAGCGGTCCAGACTCGTCCCAGGGTCGAAGGTCATGGAGGACTTGAAGACCTGTCTAGAGGTTTTTTGGAGGGATTAGGGGATTCAATCATTCGATGCTCGCACTCGCACAAGGAAGGCCAGGCAGCTGTCCGATGGTGCAGCAAAAGCTCGTGTCGCACGCTTTTGTGTGTTCTGCGCACGTCCGCGCAAAGGTCTGTCCCGAGCACTTCACTGTGCCTCTGGAGTTTCGGGTGCCCAGGGCTCCAGCAGCTTGGACAAGGACGGCGTGTCCTCAGACAAGAGGGAAGTTGCCCTTGCAAGCTCCTCTCGCAAACGCTGGAAGCTCCACCACGTCATGCTGCTTCCCAGGTTGGTCTTCGGGGCAAAGGGATCTTCGATGTTGGGCCCACACTCCACGGTCTTGCCATCCTCGTGCTCGATCAGGTTGATTGGCAGCGATAGTGGGGCCGGTCCCGAGGTTCCCTTGAGCACGCAAACTGCCTGCTGCTTCCAGGGGAAGTTCTTGTAGAAGTGCATGAAGCCGCAGAGCAGTTCAGCCAAGGAGACCTTCGTCATCTCATCCTTCATTTGCCAGGTCTTCTTGACACGACGGTCGGGCAGGAGGTTTGCGATGGCCTCGAACTCCTCCATGGGCGGCAGGAGGGCCCCTTCGGGCCGCTCGGCCACCTGGAGGTAGTAGACCACCAGCAGACTCCACACATAGGGCGACAGGTGCCCCTTCGGTGCATGGCACACACCCCGGTCCTTTGCCCAACGACGGATGATCAAGATCAGCTCCTTGCTGCGTGGGTTGATGTTGCCGCACTCAGTGACCAAGGCAGCGCTGTGCAGCGGCGACACGGCGTTCACAGCAATGTCGACGGGCACGGCCTGGTTGAAGATGCCGAGCTCACTGGGCACCAACAGGGTCATCTTGGGTTCGTTCCCACGGAAGCCCGAGCGCCGGAACTTGAAGCCGCCCGCTGAGACCAGCCGATCTGCGCAGTGGCGCAGGGCCCACTTCTGCAGCATGCGGGGATCGGATGAGACCTTGGCCGGACGCGATGCAACTTTCGGTGACACACGGTCTGGGCGGACGTTGATGACAATGTCCACATCCGGCACCGCCACGCCATTCGCACGACCCCGGGAGAGGTCACTGCTTGCGAATCCAACCACTTCCACCTCGGGAAGGCTGCTGGCAAGCATCACGCGAATTGCCTCTGCAAGCCGATCTACTCCACGCTGGCTAGCGGCTGTGGGCATGATCTGCGACACGAGCTCCTGAACCTCCTCTTGAAGGCTCTGTCCTTGAAACTTGGGGGCAACAATAGGTACGGCTGGTGTCTGAGCCTGTGTGTCGACGTGTGTACCGGGCTTCTTCGTCGTGGGGATGCGCTTTGGTTTGCGAAGTTGCACCTCACGCACCTCACGAACAGGACGCTCACTGGACGAGTCGGAGTCCGCTGCGTTGCAGGCTTTCAACTTCTTCGAGGCGCTTGCAGGCACGGACACGGATCGCTGGAGCAATTGCACCACGTAGTAGCAGAATGCTCCAAGGCACGCGAAGATGAGCTGGGTCAGGTCAAGAGGCACCACAATGCAGATTGCGGTGAGGACGAGCAGAATCAGGAGATTGTTGGAAGGCTGCATCACAGCCCCAAACGGGCTGGAGGAGGCCTTCAGAGACATGGACATGGCTACACAGTAGATGGATCGTGCGCCCGGATCGATGTTCTTCGATCTCAGGTGCTGCTGGAGAGCTGTCCTTCAGCAAATAGTGGTCTTACTATAACTGGCGCGAGTATTCTGTGAATATCTTGAGCCGCAGCCACAGGGCTTTTGGGTCTCCGATGCTATGCACAGCTTTGGCCTTAATTAAGATTTTCGAGCTCAAAGGACGTGATCTGCAGCTCGCCCGTCCCTGAGGCTCCCACAATCGGCAACCGCGAGAGGATCAGGAGTCCCCCGTCCTTGGCAAAAAAAAACTCTTCCGGAGCTGAAAACTGCAAGTTCTGCGTGTGTTTGTGCTCGTGCGCATGTGTATGCATGTATGTAAATGTAAATGTACATGTAAATGCAAATGTAAATGTAAGTTTGTATGTATGTATGTATGTGTGCGTGCGCACGTGTTTTGTAGCCGTGCGTTCGTGTGATTGAGTGAAGTGAGTGAAGTGAGTGAGGTGAGTGAAGTGAGTGAAGTGAGTGAAGTGAGTGTGGGTAAGCAAACATAACTCTCCCCGTGTACATGTCGAAGGCAGACAGCAGCCTGCCCCAAAGAGCCGAGCATCTACGATGAAGCGCGGCCGGACGCCCGTGGAGGAGCGGTGGGAGTCCTCGCGTTCAGGGATTCGTTCCTTAAGGCCTGCTACTTGCAAGTAACCTAACAAATCATGCTGTCCATTGCCTACCAGCGTCTAGACAACCCCATGCCTCTCTAGGATGGCGTACAGCCCAACCACCCACACACAGACTCATATGGAGGTTTACGAGAATCGGGATGCCTTATTGGGGTCCTGATTACAAGAGACTCCTACTATTTGACTATTTGGGGTGGGTCCCTGATCATCGAAAGGCCCTATATGACGCATAGGACCAAACAATCACAGTGGTGCTGCTCTTCCGCTTGGAGACTCATGGTACTTATTATCCAATTATAGCTGTACTTATAACTGTACTTATAGCCATATTAGGGCACTTAAGGGCTTATAAGTGGGTTATGAGTACAATCGGTTAAGAAGTACCATGAACCTCCAAGCGGGGAAGACCACACAACACCTGGCCTTCAGGCCAAATCGCTTTGCCACGTTGATCAGCCAATCGCGTCTCCTATGTCAGTCTGTCTGGGTCATGAGGGTGCGGGGGAAGCAAAATTGAGCAAACTTGGCTTAAGATGGGAAAGGACTGATCTGATTGATCTAGGGCAATCACTGCGAGCATTTTTCAGATCAATTTTCCTTAAGATACCAGCCGCCTCAAAGTAACGTGTCGCAAAACACAAAAGATTCGCAGGCCTTGCCATGTATACAATTCGTCAGAAAGGGCACCCTCAAGCCTCATGCTAGCAATGACTCCTGCACAACATATCTGGCCAAGCTTCTGAGAAAATGCGCCGTACACTTCTTGCAAGCACAACAGGTCGTACCTGCAGCAAATCAATCTCAACAGGGAGCTTTCTGGAATCTTGCTATCATTGCCTGACCTGCTTCTGAACGGCTTCGTCGTTGTTTGTAAGCAGACATTGAAGGCCCTGTACTAGTCACGCCTGCCAAGGCTATGTTCTGATTTCAAGAACAAGGCAAAGCCTGCATCAGGACTGGTGCTCTGAAGGCTCCTGGCTGTTGCTGAGCTGCTTGAACTACGTGGGGTGATGATATTTCAGAAGTAATTACAACCTATGGAAAGATGAAATCCATGCCTCGCCAGGTGCTCGACAAATCGGCACAAGCGTTCATCCTCAAACAAGCTGCTCGACAAAGTCTGTTTACTCCGCGCAATGCAGCATGAATGCGGGGTCTGCTTGCCAGCTTGCGCCAGAAATGGGCGCTGTGCCCTGCCCTCTACTTGCCCAAGATGGTTGGAATTGAAACCCGGTCTAAGCCCGGAACCCCCAACCGGCAGACCCAAAGCCCTGGACCTATTTTCTGACCTCATATCCGACAGAGTCAAAGCAACTCCTGCATCAAATCCGAAAATCCCCCCACACCCCAAATCGTTGAGGGTTGAGTGTTGTGGTCTAAACCCCAAAAAACCCTCTTCTCTCACCCTCAAAAACCTAAATCCCCAAAAATCTAAGCCCCAAAAGACCTACACCCGAAACCCAAAACCCTAAACCCCAAACCCAAGTCCTTGCGGTCGTTGTCGGTGTTGTGCGTGAACTGAGGAGCCGGGGCCCTAGACAGGTCCAGGGGGCGCTGGGGGCTTGCAGGGCAGGGAAAGGTTCGGAGGGCTAACTGTTAAAGGGTTTTCGGGTGTTTAGGGTACTTGGGGTTGTTCATGGTTGGGCTAGTATTTAAAATCTACATGTATATGCCAGTTTACAAATGTAACATGTTGCCCACAATGACAAAGTTAAAGGGTTTAGGGTGGCTATATAGGGTTTAGGGTATTCGGGGTTTAGGGATTTAAGGTTATGCAGCAGGCGAGTGAGAACCCGAGCTGGTCACCGCTGCTATTTTGGTTCTCCCGGCAACCTGACACAGGTACACAGAGAGCTTCAATGAAGAAGGCGGTCCATTGGTCCATGCTATGCCAGCATCCGGCTGGGTGGCAAAGGAGCGACTGCGTGTTCGCGGGTTTGCGGTGTGATCACATCGCAGAAGCATAAATGCAATTTGAGAGCACCCCCCCCACTGCGAGCCTCAGAAAGAGGTTGTAGGTCAAGAGGCGCAAGACCTAACTACAAGCATCACTGTGGGAGCCGCTGCTTCAAAGCATCTTTTCGGGGAATTGTGGCGTGCGGAATGCATGAAGCCGTCCAGCGCCTGTTCTCTCGCGCTTCCGCCGGTCTCTGGACAAGGGCGTAAGGGACAGGGTTTTGGATGCAAGGGTTTTTCGGGCGAAGCTTGGAAGATCACCCCTGTAGGAACCTTTTCAGGAAGGTTCCAGCACCCCTAGGCTTACTGTTGGTTAGAAGGGTAATGAGTGGCCCTATATATATATATATACCCTTTAAGGGAATATATAGGGCCCTATATATACCTCATTCCCCCCATTCCCTACTACCCAACAGCAAGTAGGTT
Source organism: Symbiodinium natans (assembly GCA_905221605.1). Lineage (NCBI taxonomy): Eukaryota > Dinophyceae > Suessiales > Symbiodiniaceae > Symbiodinium > Symbiodinium natans. The sequence continues at coordinate 666,335 of CAJNDS010001635.1, read as the reverse complement.
GCAATGCAGACCGGTGGCTGGAGGGAAGTCTGCGGCCCGGTCTGCGGGAAGGGGTGGAGGCGTCCCAAAGGCTGCTGGGTGCGGAAGCATCTCCTCAGGGTCTTGCTGCGAGAGAGTTTAGGCTTTGATGGGTAGGGTTTCTGGTAGGGTTTGGGGTTTAGGGTTTGGGGTTTGGGGTTTAGGGTTTGTGCCTGTTTAGGGTTTAATTAGGCTTTACGGTGCGTTCGCTTGAAAGTTCACGCGTTTTGCTCGGTTCCCATGTCATTGTATTCCATCTTGGGATTGAAGCAATTATCGGTACGAGTAGCAGGCGGCCCCTGTTGCATCTCACCCACTTAGCAAATTGAGCAAGAAACTTCTGCTTCATCTGAACAGGCACCAAGTCTGGCCGTCGGGCCATTTGTAGTAGTGACATTACCGTATTCCCCACAACCCAATCACAACCGTCACAACCATCCTGGACTCTCTGTGACAACGTTGCGCGGCGCAACGCTGAAACTTCACCAAGAAGTGTTGCTGAACTGACAAAAAGAACGTGCGGCTGGCAGCTAGCTAGCCCGAAAGCCTACTTTCTGCGGCTACTCGGAGGTTCGCGGTATTTAGAACAAGGAATTACTTTGTGCCGCTCGGTCCTCGGCAAATTTGGTCGGCACGATGCTGCTCAGATCAATGGCGTTCGCCTCGTCTGACTGAAATGGGCAATGGGTCACTGAAGTGGTGTGCATGCACCAGGAGCCCTCGGATTTCTCAAGCCCGGAGCCTAAGAACCACAGCTCAAACGTTTAAGCCAGCCGTAACGAATGCCAGCGGTAGCGAATACAGAGTGTTGAGCGCGTCACCGTGAGCAGCTTCCAGGCAGCAACCTGCTTCAGGTCAAGTGTCGGGACTCGTGATTTGCGACCACTCATGATTCATCGCCATAGCCCCTAGCTTGGCGCAGGTCCACGCCTTCATAAATATGTACCACTCCAATTGGCACCGATAAAAGTGCAGGGAGCCCCAAACCTAGCGGCGGCACAAATTTCAACCTAAACTCTTCAGTGCTGAGCACCCGGACTTAAATTCCCGAAAGAACTGCTCAAGCCTGGTCTTCTCAGTGGAGATGTTTTTTTTTGTGCCAGAACCCTTGTGACTGGAACCGGCGTTTCGCAATCCCTGATGCCTGGCCGCCCTGTGCTTCAGTCAGGGCATCGGTGCAGGCCACGACATCCTGGCAGGGCTCCGACAGAATCACGAGTTTAGGTCGCAACAAGTGGGCCCTGGGCTTAAGGGGTTGCATAGCGACGTGGGCCTACCTTCTTGGTGGATAGAAAAGGGCTCTCGAGCAACATGCAAGCCAATCCCTTCATGCACCCTTCATGCAGCTTCGAACTCTGGCTAAGGAGCTCGTGCTTACAGCGCGATGGGGGTTTTACATTATCGGGGTCCTCTTATAAGGGGATCTTACTATTTGGGGGTTTGTATTAGGGTAAACCCCCAGATGGAGCCAACTCTTCGGTGGACCTGAGGCTGCCCACGTGCAGCAGCATCCTGTCGCAAAGGACAAAATTCCTGGGGACTGGGAAGGATCCTGATTTCCAAGCCAAAAGCCACTCAGTCCAAGGAAAAAGAAGAAAGAAGGAACCATTTTGGGGGGCCTTTGCAAGGGTTGTAGCTTTTGGGGGGGTGTATGATGAGGTCCCTCCTCCACGAAATCCTACCCCCCTTTTGGGTTGCCCAAAACCCCCTAAAGCTCGGGAACTCAGTAGCCGTGCCTGCACTTGAAGCTTTGCCTCCAACAGTTGTGGAAGAGAGGCCTCGAGACGGTCCCGGAGGTTCTCCTGACTTTCAGGCCGCGGTGTGAGGGTTAAGGTTTTTGCTTGTCCCCCGCTGAGCTGGCGGAAAGGCAGTTCACGGGCAAGTGACGATGTAGGTTTAGGGTTTGGATAGGTTTTGGGGGAATGGGGGGGGGGGGTTGGGTTGCTTGCAGATTTTGGGGGTGCTTTAGCATTGGGGGGTGGGAGCGGCTGCGGCTGTGTGTGTGTGTGTGTGTCTCTCTCACTGCTATCAATGATCACTGCTGTCACCAGTATCACCATTATCACTGCTAGCACGATTGGGAACATGGTCACTATACTAGTTGCTATTTCTTACACCACTAGGACTATTCTCATTCTCATTGTTCCCCTTCTCACTAGTCTTACTATCCTTCTTACCAGCACTGCAATTCTTAATGACTACTTCTATTCATGTTACTGATAACGCTGCTACTTTTTTGGATTACCCGTGTCACTAATATGAGCATGATCAATGATCACATTTTTGTCGTTGTTATTACTACTTGCTATTTCTATGTATTGCATTCGTTCCTTTCTTCTGGGTAGGGGGCGGCTTGCAGGTTTATAGTTGTTGTCTTTGTGGTGAGGGGGACTCAGGGGTTGCCTACCTGGAAGTGTGGACTGTGGAATCACCTTCTCTGAAAATTTGTGCCCTGTTCTGTATGGGCATGCCAGCCAGCTCCATACGAGTCATGCCAAGATTGCCTGCTCAACCTCTCATGCAGGGCCTCAGATCTGACGACTGCATCTTCTGTGGCAGACTTTGGTATCCACCATTGTGAGACCATTTCCTTTCTTGCCTTTCACGCAAGGGGGCTCGGGGGAATGAGGGTTTAGCGCAAACGGCCTAACATCTCCGAGGCTCAGCGCAAGTAAGGAGTTCACCCTCAAGGCCGTCCAGCAGACGCTCGATCAAGCCCACCAGCTCGAGGACAAAGCCTGGGGTTGAGAGTGGCGGGTTTTGCTGTATTTGTGTTTGGCTTTGTTTCATGTGCTGTATTTGTACTTGGCTTTGTTCATGGGCCGTCCTGTCGTCCTCTCAGCCGTTTAGATACACCTGAGCTGAACAAACATGTTCTTTAGGGCGGGGGTTTTTGCAGTCAGTTGCCTTTTCGTTTGAGGGTTTCCTCGCTCACTCTCAAATTTCGAGTTTAGGGTTTAAGGCTTACTCGGCGCTGTCGCCAACAGGGTTAAGGTGTATAGGGCTTAGGGTTCAGGGCAGATATGTAGCATGGGAGTTGTCTATGTCATCTGCTGGGAGGGTGTGGTCACTCGTTCGATGTATTTCTACATCCCGTTCTCTGTCTTTCTTGAATGCATAAACCAGAAAGTAATAAACATGAATAACTAAAAAGAACAAATGCATATGTGTGCGTACTTATAATGTAATTATGTTGGCAGGAGAAACCGCTCTCACCGCTCTTGACATTACAACCGCAACAGGTGACAATCACCCAGTTCTTTCTAGCGGTTACGGAGTCACAGAGCTAGAGATGAATCCCAAGGTAAAAGACGTCCAAGAACCCGCCCTCGGGACCCCAACCGCCTGTCTTGGCCGCCAGAATAATAATATAATGACGAACTGAATAATAAGGCAAGTTTACTCGCGCGCTTATTATCTTCACTTCGTACTTATAATGTTATGTTGGCAGGAAAAACGCTCTCACCGCTCTTGAAATGATTACAGCAACATGAAGGCTCATGAAGGTGACAAGCAGAAAGCGGCTGTCTGGTTCGTAGTGTTCCTTGGCACGCTTCCTTGTGTTCACCCATCACACCTTGAGACCCTGACTCTCAGATCTTGGTCCTTTTCACCTTACCTTTGGACCTATCTTCAAAGGACCACCATTGAAGGGCTTTTGGTGTTGCTACTTACAGTATGCTTGCTTGTGTCCCGTTATGATGTGGACGGTGCAAGAACCAGGACATCCCTGACGTCACCAATGTGGGGTGCTCAGCTGGAACAAGTACGTACCATGTAAACACATTGCTCGCAATCCGCACAAAAAACGCATCCTCGGATTTGGAGGGGTTCATGCTCATGTGGAACACTCCCCAGATGATTCACCTCTTTAAGCCACGGTTCGGGCTTCATGCGAGGAACAACAAGCTGTTCTCTCTCTGTCTCTCTCTCTCTCTCTCTCCCTCTCACTTGTGGCAACATCACCAACACGGACTTGTTGGGGTGGGGGGCTCATCCACCACCTAATCCTGAATCCCACAGAGGCTCCCACAGATATCGAACCAACAAACATCGCTCTTGAATATCTCCCCTCCCTCTCATTGCATCGAAGTCTCGCCAGCTGTGGTCTAACCTGGCTGGCCACCGCCCACAGCGGAACATGCACGTTGACCACTGCGAGTGTTGACAGTTGACGTTGCTGGATGTTAGTCGCAGGTAGCTGGCATACCCGGAAAACCTGACCCGGTCCATGACAACAAGAAACGGTGTGGAGCGTGAACAACGATATACAATAATATACAGTAATATATACATATAAATAAATAAATAAGTATATATATATATATATATGTGTGTGTGTCTGTGTATATGTATGTATGTATGTATGTATGTATGTATGTATGTATGCATGTACATATGTATACACACATGGGTATAATATATATATATATATATATGGCTGATCATATGGTTCTATTCATATGTATTTATACATATTATATATATATACACATACTTTTGTGCATTTGTTCAGTTAGTATTGATACATAGCACTAACTGGCTGACTCTAACAGCTGCACAACCATGCGGCTTAAACTCACCCAGAGCGTGAAAAATGGTCGAGCCGCGCGTGCTCCAGGGACGTGGCGGCCACCGCCGTAGCAGCTTCGGGATGCCTGGAATCCCCAAAGCCGCAGACTTCTCTGCAGGGTTTAGTTTGGGAGGTTCCTCCTTATAGTAACAGCGGCCGATCAGGCACCTTCCCTGCTCTCCGAAGTGCCGGACTCCTACTCCTAATCCTTGTTTCTGATTGAGCGCCCTCCCACCCGGCACAAAAACAATAAACAACAGATCCCCGGAACAAAGATGGGAGGGTGCATGAGGGTGGGGGTGGGCTGGGAGTCCTTCTCTCCTGTTCTTATCGTCTCCTCTCTTCCTCTTCTCCCTCCTCCCTTCCAGTCGCAGACATAAGCCAGGAAAGCACTTATTACTTAAGTAGTGAATTCCTTCTCATTTCGTTTCCCTGTTCACATTTTTTCCCAATGTCTGGCCCTGGGTTGGGGCTCTTTTCTTGGCTCCACAGGCTTTTGTTGGGAGCAATGTCTTTAGAAAGCAAACAGCGGCCCTCAAGAACCCTACAAGACAAGCAACTCCCAAAGCCTAGCAGCCCAAAGACTCCCAAACCCCTTAATTAAGGAATATGCCTTAAATCACCTTAGGGTTCCTATTCTATTTCAGGGATATTCCTTAATTAAGGAATATGCCTTAGGGTTCCTATTCTAATTTAAGGGAGATTCCGTAATAAAAGGGGTTTCGGAGTCTCTGGCAGGAACAGTGCCTGGCCTCAGCGAGCGGAGCATGGCCTCCACCTGAGCATCAGCAACCTTCTCCCTCAACAAGCAAGGCCCTAAACCCTAAACCCTTTTTCACAAGGGACTCGACTGCTGCCCTTTCTGCCCAGCCCGCCCCCACACCACAGTGCCTATGACTGCAGGGCGAGAGTCGCCACTTCGCGGCACCAAGCTTCAGGCACAACTTGATAAGACACTACTCTCTGGAATGCTTTGTATAGCTTGACAGTGACATCATAGAGGGTATGCTCAAAGATCTCAAAAGCAGTATGCGCGAAGAGAACTTGGAAAGACAGCCAGGTGTCCACATATCTGAGATGACAAATGACGAAGTGCAAAACGGAGTAAAGGTCCTCATGCTGTGCAAATGTCAGACTTTGCCAGCCGTCCGTGACATCCAGCCACACCACAGCCCAAGAATCCGAACGCAGCAGCACGAAGAGACTCAACCCCCAGTGGCACTCATGAGTTACAGCATGCTGCCATCTCAGCCAATCAGTAGTAGGCTTCGCATAGTGCGGGGGCAACCAGTAGAGCTCAACTATTCTTGACCCATGATTGGACCAAAGCTCCCTATTTGATGCGAGGTCTCGTAGTTCAGACCAACTTGGACCTTCAGACGAGGCACACAGTCCTGTAGCACGCACAACATGATGTATCCACTGGAAGAGCATGTTTCTGGGCCCAGGTCTTACCTGACGCCACCTACCAAGCACTCCTTGCTGCAACGCAATGGACGGCATGGAGTCCTCTCGCATTCTTAGCACATGACCCACATAGTTCCACTTTCGCTGTATCCAAGCTTGAGTCACTGCAGCCCTACCATCAAGATGATGCAAGAGAGCCGCCGTGCGTCGACGCAAGAGATTGAGAGGCAGGGCCGAATTGGAGTCCAGCCAGGCCGGAATGTACAGTTTGAGGACAGCTATAGCAGCGTCGTTCTGAAGCTTCGATATACTGTCAATATGCTTCTGTTTGGGTGAAAGGAGAGGCGAAATCCATAACCACTTTGCATGGATATACTTGTGCAAAATGTTGAGGCACGCAATGCTTTGATTCCAATTGAGCTTGCGAGTGATCGAAGCAAGTTGTTCTAACCCTTGAAAGACAGCACGCCTGCAGAAACCCACCAGGGCATCGTTCAAGTCTTCTGCTTGAGGGCTCAGGGCGTCAAAGTGCGACACAGTCTTTCGTAGATATTTGGCCTCGCTAGCCCACTTGCACTGCCGTAGCGGAGAGTCCTCAGGGACGGAGTGACCTCCTTCTGCCAAGAGCGAAGGAGTCGAAAACACAACTGTCTTGTCTAAATTGAGATGAAGGCCCGCAGCTGACAGTTGCTGACAGAGAAAAGAGAAAGCATCATGCGCCTGTTCCCAGCCACCATATATAACCAGACAGTCATCAACAAATAACCAACCTGGCACTCCATGTAAGTTGCTTGTGCTACGGTCCTGGAATATACCTGAAATAACTGCATCGAAGTAGTGCGAGAAAACCGTAGAGGAGTGACTCCCCCCTTGTTGGACTCCTATGTTTGCCTCCAGCTGCCAACTGCGTCCCTCAAACTCAAAGTTTAAAGTGGGATGCAGCAGCATGTGACAAAGTCTCAGCGCTTCAGGAGCGTGACTTGCCGGGGTCACATCTATGATGTGCTGAAGAAGATGCTGATATCGCACGCTGTCAAAAGCTTTTTTAATGTCCAGGCTGACGTAGATGCATGGGGCACCCTGCAGGGACTCACGCTCCAGGAACGAGTGGACACCCAGAAGCGCATGGAGCACTTGGCCACCAGGTAGCCCACCGTACTGGTGTTTCGGCGGGGGCCAAACATCCAAAAGTCTGGAGACAAGCAGTTTGCAGAACAACTTGTGCATGGTTTCTAGCATGCAAATAGGTCGGAGATCACTAGGACCACAAACTTGTTGGAGTTTGGGCACGAGAGCCACCATGCATTGCTTGAAATTCTGCATGTCATCAGAACCATGATGAAAAAGTGCCGTCAGGAAGTGTTGCAGAATATCAATACCCTCGTCAGTTTGGATGAGGCTTCTGAGAAATTCATTGCTCATGCCAGTGGGCCCGGCAGTCTTGTTTAGTTTGAGGGCATGCACCGCAGACCGAATCTCATCCTGTGTGAAAGGCACGCAATTAGTGGGAGAGCACAATTCACGCAGAGTACGCAAACACCTCTTGACTGCTTCATCTTCTTCGTTCTCACTCGGTTGTGAGAACACCTGCGAAAAGTGATCTTTGACCTCCGTCGCAGCGGCTTGGGCACCACCCACTCGAGCAACAAACGATTTTGTGGAAGGTCTGGGATTTTGCTTCTTGCGGACATAGTCAATGGCACCGAAATCTCCCGACGCAGCTTGAGACTCAAGCTTGCTCCACCAGTGAAGTCTGGCGAGGTGTCTTTGTGTCAGTATCTCCTTCGTCAGCCGACTACGCTCCTGCACCTCACCACAACTCCTACGTTGTTTACAGAGGTCCTTGACGAAAGGTGGATCCACATACTTACAACTTCTTCGGGGAACAGAAACCTGTCGAGACATAGCACATAACGCCTCCCACTGCTGAGAGGGGCTGTATTGCTGCACAAAGACATCTCGCTGAGCCGCAGCAAGCTGGGCGACATGTGCTGCGTCAACCACCCATTTCCGGCAAGGTCTTCTGTGCCAGGTCTGCGTGCGGAGCTCTTTCGGATTTGAGGTCGCATACATTAGGATAGAACAACATACAAGGTCGTGATCAGAGGGAAGCTCTATACGCGAGCCACTCACCACATTGGTATCGTCCCCATAGTCAACATCAACAAGCAAGGCTTTCATTCTATCATTGAGAATGAAGTAGTCGTATGTTCTGGAGCTCACTCTGCCATGCCAAGTACTGCACTCAGACTGTTTGCAGCACACGCCAAGGGATGCAAGTTCAATCTGGAGGGCAGCCCCCCTATCATCGCAATCACCTTTCCACTCGCAGTTGAAATCTCCCGCAACAATAACTGCAATCGATGAATACTTCGTGAAAATATGGTTCAACTCTGCACATGCAAGCTCAAATTCACCATCAGGCCTATCTTTATGCGGAAAATGCACGTTAACGAAAACCACCTCGCATCCAGAATCCAAGGTGAAGCGAACTGCAGCAAATCTCCTCCCATGCCAGGACTCAGAAATAAATTTCACGGATTGCCTGTCAAGAAGGATCACATTGCCTAAGTGCGAAGCACAGGACGAGGTGCCAAGGATATGATAGTCGTCAAGTTCTGAGGCCTCTGGAGCCTCAATGGTCGCTAAGGAGCCATCTGCGTTGGCTGGTGGAATGTTGCATCCAACCTCCTGTACACCCAGCATGTCGAATCCATCAGGATATAATGACAGCCAGTCTCCAAGCCTGGAGACTCCCTTACCTTGAACATTCCACGTACCAAATCTATACAGCTTATGCACCATTCCACTTTGCGAATTAAATGTTTCGGCTCTTCCCGCTTTTCAGCTTGATGTTTGCACAAGCACTTCAACATCCGAGGCATTCTTCTCCGCCAAGGCTGCTAAGGTCGTGATGTTGACGTAGTAGTGCCCTGCTTCTTGGCCATCTTTGCCCGCTGAGACTTGAGTGTGGACAACCCTGTCCTGAGACGAGCTGCGCATATCCCCCATTTTCCCCGTGGCAACTCTCTTGTCCTTGCACCAAATGATTTGCCTGGCCCAGTCCACCTCTAGTGTCTCAACTTTGTCAGGCTGAAGAACTCGCTGCAGGCGGTTGAGGGCTTCGCGCGTGCATCTATTTTTTGCTCTTCGTTCAGGAGTGCGGCTGGGGGAGAGCCAAATGGGCTCTCCGCCCACTTTAGACTGGAACTGTCTACTGTGCTCCTGCTGCAACCTATAGAATATCTCTCGCGCTTCATCCCCAGCCTGTTGGCTGAGGTATATATGACTGACATTGGCTCGCGAACCAAATACAACCACCCTCTCCACCTTGATCGCAGGACCGAACTTGTTGCAAATATGCCACGTATCATCTTGTAAGATTTGTCTCCTTGTATCTTCCGGCCACCCGCCTGCCACTATGTGGCAGTAATCTGTTTCTGCTGAGTTTGTTGGTGAAGAAGATGCACTGCCTTTCTTTGGACTCATGGTATGAGAATGCTCTGGTCGAGACAGCGGCGGCGGATGCGCAGACATCTTGGGCCCATCCTCTTGACGGAATGCTTCACCCGCGGAGGGTGCAGCGGTCTGCGGTGTAGATTGGCGCAGGGAGCGTACAACCTGCACCAGCTCCTGCACTTGGCCCTCCATCTCTTTCATCCTCTGACCCATATTCTCTGACTCAAGCTGATTAAGGCGATTTTCGAATCCATGAAGTCCCTTCCCCAAGCCAGCCAGTTGCAATGAAACATTGTGCTGCATTGACATAAGCGTCTCTGCCCAAGCTGGTACCTCCTGAAGATCTTGTACTCTCTGTTTTCTCAACAGTTGGTCTAACTCTTCGTCCGGATCTACAGGTGCCCCCCTCTTGCCAGGACTCTCCTCCCCAGTGAAAGAAAATGATTGAGGCATCAGTGCGTCTTCTGCTCGTTCATCTTGCTCGGTCATGGAGAAGTTCTAAATCCCCTACCCCTACCTCAACAGCAAGGTTTTAAGCCGAAACACTTGAGCCGTAGCCATTACCCTAAATCCTAAACCCTAAACCCTAAACCCGGCTGTCTGCTGAAACCCATCGAACATAGGGCAAAGAGCCAAGTGCATGCACACAGCCTGAGATAAGAAACGAAGACAAACTTGTTGATACAGACGACCTAGATTACTTACAGATCATGTTTGGCCTGACTGTCTTATTGCTCCTCTGACAAGAACAGCTTGTTGCACAGTTGTTCGCCTGCTTCAAATCCATGCCACACAAACCTTTTGGTAATTTCATTCATTCGTGTCCATGTACAGCCAAGCTTGAAAAAAACATACATGGATCAATGATAATAGCTACTCGTGAATCTCGTGAGAGGTTACAGCATGAGATTTACCAAGAGTTCGGAAAATTGAAGAGAACGCACCCGATCTTCGAACTTGGACTTCAAGAAATGAGCGAAGGAGCAGGTCCAATAACTGGGGGAGATGATTCTGTCCCACGGTGTCCCGGATAATGCAATTAGGTCCCATAGATGAATGTTAGCACAACAATGTCCTGAATGCCTCCAGCCGGAACTTACCAAGTGAGGACCTTGAACTATGGAATCACATCGACCACTGTGTATTGTAGCGGGCAATATGTAAACAAGGCCGAATGTGCAGCTCTATCGACTCTCATTCTCCACGGTGGCGTTTGCATGGATTCCAGCCGCAAAGGTGTATATATATATATATATATATTATGTACAGACTCTTCGACCGCGTGAAATACACTTAACTTAGCTTACATGGTCAGCCACTAACAGAATCGAGTCGTGGGTATTTCTCAAGGTTCAAGCTGTCTCTAAATTCATACAGACATAGAAGCAACACTCGAGGCCTCAGTCGCACGGCTCAGGTCTTCACTCCCACCCGCCCTGTCGTCAGGACTGCACGATTCTCAAAAATACCCGACCCCCGAAGCCCAGAGAGCCTCAACTCTGACAGTTCTAGGGGATAGGATTAACTAGGGGGACCCTTGAAAATATTTACCCTCTCAAAAAGGTCCCTGTGTAAGAAAGGCAGATGAGAAGGGCTCCCTTTTGAGGGTCTCCCTCATCCTACCTGGGAAGTTTTCCGTCAAGCCACCACGTCACTGGCAGCGTCAAACTCCAGGCGCCAGCGTCGCGCCATGCCTGCCGCCTGCAGTTTATCATGATCAGCAGACAAATCCCTAGCGTGTAGGGTTAATAGGGGTTTCGGGATATTGGATTAAACATTCTGTCTAGCGTCTCTCTATCCAGTGTTTCCGGGCTCAGCGCAGCACATCTTCGGGGACAGAGGCCAACAAGGCGTCCTCCCCACTCCTGCTCTTCAAGTCATGGCTTCTGGATGCTACGTCGGCGCACACTCTTCCAGGTTAAACAACTTTAGGGCCCTCAGACAATTGTCGTCTCAATCTATTGCTGCAACACTATGGGTTGGAGCTCTTCATGCGTTGTTAGCAGACGGCCTTTTTCTCCTTTGCATCATGAGGCACGGTCTGAGGAAGGGATGGCTACAGAGTCTCCTGCTACAGGTGAGGCAGAGAAAGTTGCACCTATGGCTTGCAGTCAATTTACATGATCGGGTCGAACTTCTCGTCGGTCTTCATGATTCGAGCTGCGATCCGCTTTCGGAGGGTCGGCATGTCTTCCTGGTCGAATCCCAGGCTCTTCCCTGCAGAGAGGCAGTCTGCGAAGAAGCACGTGAAGACACCGCAGTCGTACCCGTTACGCTGCTGTGGCACCGGAGGATCGGGGACCAGAAGATTCCAATCATCCACCCCTTGGAGATCTTTGCTCTTCTTGGCCTTGTGCTCATCTGCCAGATAGCGCCGTAAGAAGGCCACAAAGTTGGATGGCGGCTTGCTGAACATCGAGTCGAAGTAGCGGAAACCCTTCTCCTTTAGGTCGATGGCCCCCATCGCCCAATGAGTTTCTGCAATGTTCATGGGGAATATGACGTAGTCCATCTCGAAGATGTCAATCTTTGCCTTAATCGTCCATCTTCTCACCTCTTTATAGTTGTACTCCTTGTTGTTGCCACTGAGCTTCGGCCAGAAAAAGGAATTGGTGAACCAGCTCTTTGGCGATGAAGCCACTGTCTTGCTACGCTCCTGCAACAACTTGTAGTAGAAGTTGATGACCTCGTCATTGAGCCACTCGCCCGGCCGCAGACATTCGAGCTGCCTTCGCGTCACCTCCACGCTGAAGCGTGAGGCTACGACGTCATCACCATTGCCCTGGCCAAACCTGCACCATTGTTGGCGTAATTACTATTCAAGAATGACAATGTTTGTTCCTTATTGGGTTTCAGTCACAACCCTAAACCCTAAACCCTAATAGGCCCTAATAAGAAGGTAACATGATTTTCAAAGAATGACCCAGAAGCAGGGCATCTTCTGCCAATTTCTCCTCCTCCGGGGTGATGGGGGGCACGCGGCGCTTCTTCTTGGGCATCTTCATGGCCGCCAGAAGTCGCAGGAGCTCGAGCCCAGACGCCTGCCTAGGTTGTTGCCTTTTTCAACCCTCTGAACAAAGGATTCACCTAAGTATGATCCTCTAAAACCCCAATAAGGCCGGGAACATATGAAAAATGTGCAGAGGTTTTACCTAGCTGCTCCTCCTCCTCCGTCCGGGAAGGCCACAGCTCGGCATCGGGAACGGCCGACGAGAGCCAACTGGCATACTCGGCGTAGCCCAAGTATCGGGGCCGGGCTCTAAGCCAGCTATCGCGGGTCTCCTTGCCATACGCAAAAGCCGCACGCTTGGAGTATGGTATCTCCCACTGCACTGTGCCAGGCGGTGGGCTTCGAAGAGAGACTTTGGGGCTGGGAGCGAGTGGCTGCATCAAAGCCCCTGCGATTGTGCCGGGAGGCAGGTCCTCGCTGGGTGCCAGAGTCTTTGTGGCCGCACGCAAGGCTAGAAGCCGTGCAGCACAGCCAGGCCATTTGGCTAAAGGCACCACGCCTGAGAGACCTTCGTCCTGTTCTGATGAGGGCAAGGGTTCAATGGCAGCTTGGAGGAGCTGATGCGCACGGCGAAATCTCTTCGAGACTGCCTCACCCAGCTCCAGCGAACTGCAATGTCGCTTCCGCCGCATCGCCATCGCCGGCTCTTTGGCAAAACTGCTCTGTAGCAAGGCTGCCTCTAGCTTTCGAGTTGGCCGTTTGTCGAGATGTCATTCTGTGTTTGCTGTCGTCTTGTGCTGCTATTCCTGCCCTAACTGATCTGTGCTTGTCTTGAGCCGTTTGTTGAGTACGTGACATGTAGCTTTCGTGGTTCTGGTGGGTGTCGAGCACCTTGCACCCTGTCCATCCTTCTAGAAACAGCATCCGAAGACTGTGCCCTCATGCTGGCCAAGGCACCTCGGACTCCGGCCGCACATCAGGGCGCTCGCCTAGCCTCATGGAGTCAAAGCCCGACGACAGTGGTTTGAACGCTCATGAGTTCTTGTCGCTAGGGCTAGGGGAGCAAGATAGATCTAACCGTATCTTAGGCAATCTATGGCTTATGGCCCGACGTTTGAAGTTGGATCGAGGATTTGGAGCTGCGCTTGTTGCGGCAGACTTCCGCGGTTTAGGGTTTAGGGCTTACTTAGGGTTTAGCATTTAAAGGTTTAGGGTTTAGGGTGCGACATGCAGCATGGCCAGCGGGTGACATCGCCCATTACACAGTCACCATGTCAGCAAGGAGGGCGCTACCCAGAACTCATAATGGCTGGGTTCTTGGTGAGTGTTGGCTGCTACGGTCGCCACGGGGGATTGTGCTGCTTCCATGTGGTGTTTACATGCCGATATGGGTATGTAATATAGGGGCCTGAATAATTAGAATAGGGTTTGGGGGGTTATTATCGTAAAATTACAAAGGGACCATAAGGAAATACTACTAGCAGACTGCAAACCCTAAACCCTAAACCCTAAACCCCAAACCCTAAACCCTATATTCCTACTAATTGTTCCGACCCCTATAGTAGAGCTGAAAGTGCTGGCCATGCAGTGGAGTGGAAACTCAGCACAGGGCATTCGCAGGCTCCGCCGGGCCGATTGCACAACGGACTCGAGCTGCCTCCTGGTTTAGGGTTTAGGGTTTAGGGTTTAGGGTTTAGGGCTGCCTCCTGCAGGGACAGATGTGCCATTCACGAGGGCAGAGGACGATTGCAAGCCACCAACCAAGCCCAGGCAGTGTCACGGGATACTTCGAATTGCTTAAGCACCCCCCCCAAAAAAAAACAAAAACATTCTTCCTTATAAGGGGAATATAGGGATTATGACTTTCATATTCTGGCGGGGTCTTATATAAGCAAATAGTAGGATAGGCAACCCTAAACCCTAAACCGTATAAACCCCATAAATCCTATAAACCCGAAACAAAGAACCTGCAGGGACTTGCTTGCTTTGGCCCGCAAATTTGAACCCCTCCCCCGATCTCCCGAGCCGCGCGCAGCGGGCTCGGAAAGCGACGTTGTCCTCAAGCACCTCCCAAAAGAAGGCATCAGGTTTAGGGTTTTTTGGCACCCGCATAGCTGGACGAACCACTCCACAGAGATTCCAAGTCTGAGTGACGATTCGAAACTGCGTTTGAAAAATGGTGTAGGGTTAGGGTTTTGGGTCCTGGGGTAGTTTCGGAGGTTGATCAGGATACAACATACCCCATAGACCCTCAGAAGCATGTCTCTCCAAAGTCAGTCCTGACCTTGGCAGAGAGGGAGAACACCCTGACTGCCCTCAGAACCACATCAACAACAATTGCTTTAAAACAAATTAGTGGAACCCTAAACCCTAAACCCTAAAGTTCAGGGCTTAGGACGCTGGCATTTTTCTAGATGCTGTATAGGAACGAGGTATGTCAGCGGAACCCTAAGCCCTAAGCCCTGCTTCTCAAAAAACCGAACTCTCTCAGCCGCATGGCGACAGTGCATCTCACAGGTCTCTTGTGTTGAGTCTCCCTAAACCCTAAACCCTGTCTCTCTCTCTCTCTCTCTCTCTCTCTCTCTCTCTCCCTAAAACCAGAGTCAAAAAAAAGCCCGAAAACCTAGCTTTCCTGCTGGGGCTCAGCTTGCCGACCCTGACTCCCGGGACAAATCCTCCGGCCGGCTTTTGGCTGCTCCAGGCAGCTTTTGTTGTGCGCATGGGGTGAAGAATGGGATGTTCCCCCTTACACTCACAGTCCTTCATAGGGATTATAGTAGGGGGTACTATTATCCTTGCTAGTATCTTGGGTTCCCCTACTACACCCCTCCCCCCTCCATACTACCCCCCCTAGGTTCCCCCCTAAAATAACCTCAACTAGGCTGAATTATCTTTGCATAACCCTTAATTATGGGGGTAAACTGGGGGGGATGGATTACAATAGGGCGTACTATAGTCCCTACTAAGGAGCGGTTAGTATAAGGGAAAACATCCCGAGGTGCTGGGAGTCTCCCTCCTCGCCTGCGCAAAGCGCGAGGCGTGAAAGCCACAGGCTGCGGCGCAGGCCGTCTGCACCTCTTAAAGGGTTTAGGGTTTAGGGTTTGGGGTTTAGGGTTTAGGGTTTAGGGTTTAGGGTTTAGGGTTTAGGGTTTAGGGCACCCAAAAGGTTTAGGGCTCACAGGCTTGAGGACTTATAGGGCATGAGACTTCTAGGGCTTTTGGATACGTAAAGTGAGTTCGTGCTGGGGTGCGTGGGCTTGGTAAGAATCGATTAAGCTTAATTACGGAGTGCGTACAGCCTGGTGCTCGGCAGGTTCGAGGAATTCAAGTTTCAGGGTCTGACTCTAAGCCCTATGGGAACCCTGAACCCGAAACGAACAGTCCATCGACACCGCTGCAACCAACTCGGCTAACATCCTATATCTCAGCCCTCCCCACTGTCCCGGCCCCCCCGCCAAAAAAAAGGACGGGCCTCCAGCTTGGCAGTGAGCAGAGTAGCCTGCCACATCGGGTGTTCTTGGCTGAGGGTTTGCTAAAACAAAGGGAGCTGAAAGGGGATGCAAAGCGTATAGAGGTCGTCTGTAGGATCGACCTCAGCCGGGTGGGAGCCTTGCCCCATTGGACAAAGCTCATGACACATACTTTCTCGCATCAAACGCTTGGCCGGGACGTTCCAGTACAATAAGAGCCCACAACTCGAATTATGCATGGCTTTGGCAGCCTCGGGCGCAAGGACATTGCGTGAAGGTCGCGCCTCGAGATCGGCCTTCTGTTGCTCGAGCTCCCCTCGCTCGGCTGCGAGGTCCTCGGGGGGAAAGGGGACTCGCGGGCTTAGGGTTTGGGTTTGGGGACTAAGGGTTGTTTTGCCACCCGACTAGCCAGACCCTAGTTTAGGGCCAAGTTTAGGGTTTAGGGCTGGACGTCAGTGCTTCTTTTGACTCAAACATCCTAAGACCCTTAACCTTACTTCTTGTTCCTACTAAATAAGGAAACCCAATAAGTTCAAAAAGTTCAACTATTGGCTAAGTAAGTAACAAGCTTCAAGGTACTCCAAGCATGGTCCTTGTCGGGTCTCTGTTAGAACCCCCCCCCCCCCCTTGCAAGCGTCTCTTCGCAAGTACATAATAGGGGGAGGGTGGGGATTGAACAGTCTTAGGAGAGGGGGCTTGAATCCTATTCAGCGTGCCCCAAAAGGAGAGAGTACGCAGTCACTTGCCGGGTCCTGTAGCCACTTGTTTCGCTCCTCCCATGGCCGATCTGCCTCACAAAAAGTGTCTGGGGCCTGAGCCTTTCGACCTTTCGAGTGTATTCATGACACATCAAGGCTAGGGAAGTGATTCTAACAGATGTCCGCACCCCTCATTCAGGCGCCCTCTCACTTCTCAGAGTGTTGCACGTTCCTCCAGTAGCCGGGGGGGGGGTCAATCCCTCATAGAGACACTCAACTGCAGCTTTTTGGGCTTCTGATGCTTGCGACCCGGTTCTTGCCCTGAGAAAGCATTGGGGTTAGGACTTGTTCTATGCTATGGCTATGAAGATGCCTCAAGATCCTCCGGACAACAAGTCGCGTCACAACAACTCATGGCGATGAAACCCTGCTGTGGGCCTCTCCCAACTGTGCCTCCAAACGGACGGCCTCAAGACAAAGTCAAACTGAAGCATGCTCGGCGGAGAGGGTTCAAAAGGGCTTAGGGTTTAGGGTTGGTTTTGCATGATTCTGCAAGAGAATGAAGGGTCCGTAAGACCGCAGCCATCCCCCCTCAGATAAGAATCAGACATAGAGCCTTCTTCTGCCGTTTCTGCGTCCTCTGCCATGTCCCCGCAACTCGAGAAGCTTTGTTCGTCATCAGTACTCCAAACAAAAAACGCCGGACAAACAAACATCCTCGAGTTCTTTACACCCGAAGTTGCTGGGCACCCCGCGCAGTCCCAGGCCGCGCGCAACGAAGAGCAGACCTACCAGAACATGCTGCGCTGGTAGGGAAGTGTCGGGTGCTGGGATGGGCCTCCACCTACCCGAAATTTTCCTTCATTCAATCCCCTAGGGTTGCGCAAGATCCCGAGCCAGAGCCAGTCTTCAACCTTAGCCTCCTGATGCAGTCGAGATAGCTGCATAGGTTAGCAGCAGTGGTCGGATGCAAGGGCATCTTAGTGCCTACATGTTTGGGTGCCATTTGATGCGGCCCCGAACATGGAGGGCAGCGTTGAGGACCCTTCAGTGCTCTGCCCAGCGCCTCTGGCGGAGTCTAGTCTGGGTCTTGACAAGTATGGCGGCCATGCACCACTCGCATGGTTGCCAGTCGTTCGCCATCTCCCCCTAGTTCTAAATTGCAACCATATAGCTTCAAACGTCGATAGGTTGCACGTATACGCCCTGTAAACCCTATATGCCCAAGAGCACTAAGTGCACTAAGTCACGAAGCAAGAAGAAATCCCACCTCATCATTCACGCGGAAATTGCCATCGAGGAGCCGCTCAGCTTCCTGCTCCCCAAGCAGTGGACGCATCGCATGCAGTCCTACAACCACCTAGGAACAAGATGCACAAATAAAAACCATAACTATGCACACCATCAAATATACAGACCCGTGTACATGTGCGTAGGTACGTATGTCTGTGTATACATCCACACATGTATATTGAGGTCAATTCTTAACAAATCACGACATCTATTCTCAAGTTCCTCGTACATATGACCAGTGCCATACCACCCTGAGGCGCTGCCATACTCCCCTAATGCCTAAGGGAGGGGGGATTCATGGGGGGTACCTAGGCGGTCGTAGGGAGTATTAGGGAACCTTGGGTCACATACCCCCGCTTGAACCCCCCCCCCCCCCACTTGAAGAACCCTACATGGGGCTGCACCTCTCTGAGCCTCGACTCAACAACGTCGGGCTTCCTCCATTCAATCCCTATGCTTGAAGTCAGGATGCCCATCATGCGCGCAAGTCCCAGAACGGTTGCTCCACATTTGTGCATACCTTTTGGTGTACGTACATAAATCTATATACATTGATACATAAATGCGTGCGTATATGTTATATATATATATATTATATACATATATATATATATATATATTTGTATTTATTTGTATATACACACAATAACACACAGAGAAATGAATGCTTGTCGCAGAAGCTCCTTGCAGCTCAGAGAGGCCATGACTTTCCTCGTCTCGAGGTGGCTTTCCAGAGTCAGGGGAGTACGGGTGCAACGATGGTGGTTTAGAGTCCCAAGCAACGCTGGTGGTACCGGTATCTGGAAGTCCTTGTCAAAACACCAATTGATCCCAAGAAGGGACCCTAAATTTAGAAATCGTCGATCTTGCTGCTCGGCCACCCTCTGAGGCGCTTTGCGGCATCGCCGCTCGCCATGTCCACCGCAGCCAGCTCCTCCTAGATTGAGAGGTTTCTTGAGGGTTGAGGGTTGAGGGTTGAGGGTTGAGGGTTTAGAGATGTACTCTTCAAGCCCGATATACACGCCGATCATAAAACCTTGAAAAGGCCTGAGGGCATTATACGTTTCAAGGCAGGAGCAGCCCCAGATTCGGCGGCCTCTGTTTCTGAGGGATATCCATCAAGGCTACTTATTGGTTGCCATCTTGCAGCCAACTTCTCTGTGCAAACTGCAGCAGCAAGGTCATCTGCATCGGCCATGGCGCACGTGCCCTTCCAGGGCCTCCTGTTGCTGTGCGTTTAGGGTTTAGGGTTTACTCGGCGCTGTCTCTGAGTCTGAGCAAGGTTTAGGGCTTTTAGGGTTTAGGGTTTAGGGTTTCTTGTTTCAGCTCATGGCAGGAGCTTCGAGTAACAGCGCCCGTTGCCAGCAGACAGAGAAGGCCTGAAGCAGCTTGAGCCAAAGCTGCTGCAAACAGCTGGACGACACAACGCAGCAAGCCACTCATTCTGCGAGACTGACAATCCACTGACAAGGTGAGCCTGAACCTGCACCACCACACACAACACTGAACGATCCTGGTTAGGCCCTGAAGCGATTCAAGCCTGCGCGATCTCGGAGCGCATTGGAGGCCCCTCTTCTCGGTCTATCTTAAATGAGCCAGAATGCAGGACCCAAAGACTCCTCGGCATGAGAAACCCTATGTGCATGGCAACGCAGGAAGAAACACAACCAAACACTACTTACAAGCCCACGCGCGGGCCCGCACATCCGCTGAATCCATGATCCTGAAACTCGATGAGGCCTCTCCATCGACCCCTAAGTCCCATAAGCCCCCAACCCTAAACCCTAAACCCTAAACCCCAAACCCCATAAGCCAAAAGCCTTTGGGCCAGCTGATACTTCAGGGAGGCGCCTGTGGCAGGACTAAGTCCCGGCCAGCACGCCCGCCACCCACCAAGATCGCCTGGGTCATTCGCATCGCAGTTAAGGGTTCAGGGTTTTTTGGCGTTGACAGTGTAGGGCTTGTAGGTAATTGCCGAACCTACCCCCTGTTTTTACCCCACAGTGGCTGGACTACTTCTTACAACTATAACTGTTGAGAAGCTTGTGCCTCTAGGGTTAGGAGGGGCCCGTCTTCGAGGATAGCTCTGTGAGTACAGGGGCATAGACTCACGCAACCGTCAACGACCTAAGCCCCTATATATGGCGCGATGAACAATGTGTGGATCGTGCCACGCAGGCCACGAGACGAGCCACAACCGCAAACGATCGCCAAAACGACCCTCCCCGGCAAAAAGTGCAAACAAAGAAAGAAACGACTGAACACGTCGCGCACGTGTCGAAACCCCCACGCAGGCCAATGTTTTCAGGCATGCGCCTCTCCCGACGACGGCGGACGAGACGTGCCAGAATGCAGCATTGACCCCCAAAACCATGCCCGGAACTGAACCAGTCAGGGGTTTTGAGCTGGATAGCGGGCTTCCGAGTGCTCCCTTGTTGTTTTGCCCCGGGGGGGTGGGGGAGGAGGAGAGGTTCCGAAAGCCTTTAGAAAAACTCTAATCCCATATAACCCTCATTTTGTGGAAGCTCCCTTTTGGGGTGGCTCAAAATATTCGGGGCTCAGCATTTGATAAGAGAAGCCCCCCCTGAAGGGCTTCCATCCTGAACTCCTTAGGGTTTAGGGTTTAGAGTTTAGGGTTACCCAGTGGTTACCCTCAACCCTAGATCCTTGACACCCCAACACCTGATAAACCCTGTAAACCCTTAACCCCGCTCCGGTTCTTGCAGGGTCCAGGTGGAAGAATCCGGAAATAATTTTCGATTGCTCTCTCTCCCCCTCTCATTCTCTCCCGCTCTCTCCCTCTCTCTCTCTCTGCTCTTGCTTGCTTGCTTGCTTGGACTCTTTGCTTTTTTTTTTTCTCTCTCTCTCTCTCTCTCTTTTCGCCTCTGAGCCATAAGCTGGATCTAAACCCTCAAGCCCTTCAGATTCTGAAGGCCCAGACCCATCAACTCACAAACCTCCAAAACCCAAAGACCCAAACCTCTCAACCCCCCCCCCCCCCTCCCAACCCCGCAAAACCGAACCTCCAACCCCAAAGCCTCGTACCCTCTAACTGAAGCCCCCCACCAAGAGCCCATTACCAGCAGCTCAACTGGCCTCGCATTCGCGCAGGGACGCGTCCACGAGGATGGGGCAAGGAGGGTCCCGCAGCCCAACGGGTCCTCAGTGGGGTTTCAGGGCTTAGTGGAGCTTAGCGGATCATGAGGACTTGGAGATTTGAGGGAGGTTGTAGGGTGCGCGTTGCATTCGGGCCTTGCTTATAAAGGGCTTCGATGCACTTTAGTTCAAGGAAGGTTCGCAAAGTGCCTTTGACTTAGGGAGCTGCCTTTGGCTTAGGGAGCTGATCCAGTTCGGTTTAGACCAACAACATCTACCACCCACATGGGGTGACTCAATGACCCAACACTGGCTCTCACAGAAGCCATCCTTGCAATGGCCGGCACCCCTAAACCCTAAACCCCAAACCCCAAGCCCTAAACCCGAAACCCTACAGTAAACGCTAAACAGCTTACGGGACTGTCAAGCCCTGCTCCAGCTGCAGCTACGGCACCGAGACCTCCGGCCTGACTCAGCACAGAAATACTAGTCTTCTCACAGTAACTTAGCAACAGTAGTACTAGTAGTAGAAGTAGCAGCAGCAGTAGCAGGAGCAGAAGCAGTAGCAGTACTAATCACTATCGCAAAAAGCGATAACAAATGTCAAAATAACAATGAGAAATCACGATAGAAATAACAATAGTGGGAGTGCAAGAATACCCCTAGCAACAAGTAAGTTCATAGGGTTAGAATTCCATGCAGAATGTTTATAGGTTAGGTTACTAGGGACCTTAGGTTTGTTTTAAACGACGGCTTTTTCTGTAGGTTATGCTCCCCGACATACCCTTCAGCAAGGGAAAGTCGGTTGGCTACATTTATGGGGGCGTATTTCAAATTTTTGGACCTGTGGGAATTTTGGGGCCTGGCCCGAGGCCGCCTAGACCTCAACCCTAAACCCAATAAACCCTTTTTGCAAAACCCTAAGCCATAAACCGAAAACCCTAAACCCTTAAACCCTAAACCGAAAACCCTAAACCCTAAACCCACCTTGCCTACACCCCAAACCGCAGAGGAGGCCTCGTAGCCGAAGAGCAGTGGCAGCTCCCGTCGCTTGGCAAGGCGCAAGCGGCAAAGACCCAGAGCCTGCTACATGCATACACATACACACACACACACACACATATATATATATATATGTGTGTGTGTGTGTGTGGACCATCTGTATCTAAGATGTGAAGTTATGGCTGAACACTCATTGATCCTCCTGAAAGCTGTGCATTGATTCGTCGCTCGTCGCACTGAAGTGATCTGATTTATCTGATTCCCCAAAAGAAAGCCGAGATGTTATGTCAAGCAGGGGGGTGCTGGAGAGATTTGCAGTCAGCACCCAATGAAGACGCTGCATATCTCTTGTGATACCATTGCAGACGTGCAATGACGTACCTGCGAACTTCGAGGAATTTTCCCAACCAGCTTCGACTGGGTATGTGTGTGATTCCCGACAGTAATTCTGCCAAAGCGCTGTCGGACTCACGGCCTGCGTGAGAGAATTCAAGCTCTGAATGCATGCTGAAGCAGATTTCCAGGGCTCAAGACCTCCCAGATACGAAAAGACCTTCAGCCTCAGACCATCCTCTAGAGTTTTGACATATGACGTACCCAATTTGAAGATGATGTCATCACATTGAGATTAGTCGAACAGCTTACATGACTTTATCTTGAGCGTCCTTCTGAATGCACCCTGAGTCGCAGGACGACATTGAACGACATCACATCCCTCTGAATACAACCTAAGTCACTGGACGGTATACTGTAATATCATGCCGTGAGTTCACCCAAGTTAGTACGTACACATTTGCAGCAATGGACCGTCGTTTACACATTCATGTGCACCTATCTGGACGACATCGATCCAGAAGCAGGCACCGCAGAAGAGACTGCACAAGACATCGTACAAGAAGACGCAGAACTTCGTCATCCAGTAGCTCCAGTTCTAGCCCTAAACGAACGGCCAATGTTCTTGATGCATTCTCAATGGGTATGCCTCCTGGTACTTGGAACCGCCCGGGCACTTGGAACAATCCTATGGCAAGCAGTTCTTCGTCGTATCCTGTCAGACAAGAATACCCAATTAACATGGTACCTGGCAGATTTCCCAATAGTCTCGCTGCGATACAAGACAATCCTCCGGCACCCGTACGACCATCAGTACCTTTGAGTACGCAAAGGCCGACGCTGACGTCAGATTTTTCCCACCCAGATGCTTTTAGCATAGTGCAACTGGTGCAAAATCGTATTCCTTTTCCTGGAGATACCTCAGCAATAGGCCAGTACACGGACATGTTCTATGAGATCAACCAAGCACAACAATGGCCTGTAGAGCGTCCTGCACCTTTGATGGGCACGATTCCTACCAAGCCGACGTCATCCATTTGGGTTTCTGTTCCTTTCGACCAGGTTAAGACCATTGTCCTGCGCAGAAAGTGGATTGAGCCGCTTTATCGACTGGTCAATGACGTTACGTTGGAGAATTTCAGAGTTCAGCGGGACTGTCTCTTTCATCTGTTGCAACAAAACGGCCCGATTACCAAGATGAATCAGCAGACTTTGGCAGTGTTCCTCAACGCAGTCATTGTCAATAGATTGCAGATCTACGACTTTGTAGATCATGCTCGATGCTTTCATGTGAATGGTGTCAACATGTGGTTCCTGAGAACAAAGAATTTTCCAGGCCCGCTAGAAGAAGCATTGACTGGTCACAATTATGCCTGGTGCCATGTTTGCGGATTGGATACCGTTCTAGGTGTTCTTCGTTGCGGTGTGGTACTCCCCACCACTAGTGATGGCATACAGCTGGATCCTAACCTGCCTTTGACTGGTTTCTTTGGCCGTGGGCAACAATGCGATGGCGACCCTTGGCAATGTGCAACTCAACTAGCAATCAAATGTCATGCTCATCCCAAAAACGCCTATGGGATTTCAGTTGGTGGGATTTTGAGAGGGAACCACGTGCTTCCCGATAGATCCAGTACCTGGCTTGAGGAATTCATTTGCACTAGGTCCGGCATCGTTAAATCCAAATCAACAGATCGTCGATGGTGTTTCAGATGCGACTTAGCGTCCATCCAGTTCATTTGTCTCACCCACAAAGCAGATGACAGCAGCTCGATGTGAAATTGACCTGTTCACCATATCTGTTTCTGCACTCACCGACAGTGACTAATTCTATGTAGTGCTTACAAATTTCGTTCTACGTTTAGGCCTCTTCTTATTCGGTTTACATTTAGACCCCGCCACGCGCTCTACCGTGGAAGAGAATGATGAAGTCACTGAAGTCAGCAAAGAAGACATGTAGCGTCAACTTATTGAAGAGTCTCATAGCAAGCTTCTATTCCCAAAAGCGAGGCGACGTTCTGCAGGGGCCCCATGTTTTTTTTTCCAGCAAGAACCGATTGAGCAGAAGTCCTCGATCAAAGCACCTCCACAGTCTAGTTCGAGGAGCAGTTCTCATCCTCACAAAGCAACAGCACCTGCCCCAAAGCAAGTGACTAGGCCTCCATGTCTCACCCCTTCTGCTGCAACAGTAAAGCGTCGCCGCGCGCTAGATCCTCAGAAAACTAGTTGTAGAGTGGCTGAAGGTTGAGACTCCTTCTTGTGTAAACAGCAAAGGAAAGAAAACGATGCGCGCCCGCATCGTTTTCTTTCTTTTATTGCTTCTGTTATGGCTTGTGGTGACCTTCATAGAGTCATAGACCCCGGGAGTACCCAACTTTCACCTCCGTGTGTTTTGATATCTAAATAGCAGCCATGCGCACTCTTGAAGCAGTTTGGTTCCAGCCGCATTTTTCCAGCCTAGCCTCATCATGTCGTGGAAATCTTGGGACCAATGGCAGCCTTCTCGAGATTGGGATCGTTCGCAATGGCAATCAGGGGGTTGGAACATGCAAGATAGTTCGTGGAGTTCGACCCCAACTAAGTCCAATGTCCATCGTGAGCCTGGTCGAGACTTCAGTTCCCCTACAGGCTTCCCAGTGATTCATGGGCTACCTGATGACTTCAAGAGTACCAAAACTCATCTTGACAGTCGGGAAGTGTTTGGTAAGACCATGTTACGCCGAATTGCTCCAACATCTTGGTCTACCAAATACCAGTTGGCCGGAAAAGAGATGGACAGCATTCGACTTGTAGATCTGCTTTGGCGAGGTTGGAACAACTATCACTTGAGAGCGCTTTCGCATGGCCAGTATGTTTCACTCGTTGTTGCGCGAAAGGTCAACGAAAGTGTTTTTTCGTCTAGCATTCTCACCCATTTGCGAGAGAATAAGTGGGACATAGATGAGTTGGCCACTCAGTTTGCTCGTTTGCACCCTGAAGCTTGCCCCAATGCTTCCTCAAACTCTGATGAGCACAAAGCCATCAAGGCCCAAGCGTTAGCCAAGTTTCTTGTGCAGCAGCTCCAACAATTTGTTGTCTCTTCAAACAGTCAGCCCAGCGATCTTCAGAAGATTGCCCAACTGGAAGAACAGCTCCAGATGGAGAAAGCTAGAACACCAAGCGAGGTTTGGAAGAGCCCGAACCATCTCCTTCCGAGAAGCGTGTCCGTTTGAAGCAGAAGACCGCTTTGCCAATTGTTTCTTCGTCAGCTCCACAATTTGATCCTGCAGTCATTGCTCGACAAGCTGTTGACCCTTCCAACATCCCCAAAGATCGTGTTTTTGCCCAGGCCAGCCTTTCCTCAGTTACCAAGACAGCCATTGAAAAATGGCTCAAGAGCCTCAAAGGCAAAGACAAAGGCAAGGCCGAACAGTTGGATGCCGCGATTTCGTTTGCAGACAAGATCAGCAACACGATTGATGCTGCTACGTTTCAAGCACTTCGTGACAAGTGTGCTCAGTTGGGACTGCCTGTCAGTCTCGCTGTAAAGATCAAAGCGCCTGAGCTCATTCGCATCTTGACAGCTGCGACTTTCGTAGCAGAGATCTGACTAGGCGTCATTTCGTGCCAAGAGTCCTGCGACTGGAACATTTTGAGACTTCTCCTTTCGGCCTTAGCCGATATTCATGCTTGCTGTTTCCATTCTGATGAGCTTATAGGATTCAGATTTTGTACTCGTGTTCTACAAGTCTTCTTGTGTGCAACGGCACTACATTCGCACCCTGGAGTTTCGTGCACCATTCGCACCTGGAGAAGAAGGACCAGTCATTTTGTTGGTAAGACCTTGGTACAGATTGCAGACATGATGTCAACTCCATGTTCCACCTACGTAGTGGTTCTACCTGCACTTCAGCGCAGACAGTGGACAAAAACCGGAAGCCTGCTTGACGCGAAGAAGTTTTATGTGGGATCCACCACTAAAACAGTTCATCAACGACATGATGCTCGTATTCGCAAGCTCCGACTTCTACAACAAGGACAGTTTACTAACACGGAAATCATGGTTCACTACTTTCACAACCATGCCGACCTGTTTGACACCGTCATCTTGCCGCTAGGAACATTTCCTGACAAAGTATCTGTTCGGGCTGCTGAATGTACTCTCATACATTCCTGGAAACCTGGCCTTAACATGCCTTGGGTCGCTAATCTCAACCCAACCTCTTCAACCCGTACGTCGCAGCAGACCTTGTCCAATAGTCAATACAGTTGTCCTGGAAAACGCTTATGGAGGAAGGCACGCAGACGACTTCGCACATTGGGTATTCTTCGTTGTTATTCCAGTCAGGCTCTCTGTCCTCAAGAGAATTGGGCCCTTTTGGTCAAATTAGCCCACGGAGGTATGTCAGCATTCAACACGGAACGAAGATTGAGAAGCTCCGAGTTTCACGCCACTCACCTGTATGCCCTGTACCGTATGTGCAATCTATTGGATGATCCCCCTCGCACTGCTGTAAAAGCTACCCTACGCAGTTGCCTCACTTTTCGCAATCTAGCTGTCCCAAAGTTTGGCAAACCCCTCACGATCCCCATGCTTGCCAATACGGACTTCAGCAAATCAGTGCGAAGATGGATACAGAGCCTTATTCATCAGTACAAGGACTACCTCATCCCTTTTCACTTACCCAGCAAAACAGTGATTGCAGGTACTTTTCCGTCCTTTCGATCTGTGCTTTACAACAATATCATTCTACAACAACAATGGGATTGGGACCATCCTCCTGTATGTCATTGTGAACAATGGAAGCAACAACATCCTCAATTGCGAGTTGTAGATGGACACGTTGCATCCCCGGCTCATCTTCTTGCAGTGTCACGCCGAATACAGAATATCTTGCAACATTCTGCTGATTCCCAGGTATACCCCAAACGACAATTTTATATTGATCACACCTGGAAAGCCGTACAACAGTGGCTACGACATTATGGACTCTTCGATGTCACCAAAGACAATTGGGCTGCGTTTGTACAGTCACAATGGAATGATCATTCGCTGGAGTCCCGGGACGCCCTCAAATTCAAGGATGTAACCTTTCTTCGTAAAATCCTAGATGGATTCTTCATTCATGGCCGAGATCATGCGGTTGCCCATGTTCATGTATTTTGTCCTCTTTTTGTGTGGCGAGTCTACAGAAAGACTTTTGGAGACCCTGAAGTATATGAACGACTTCCCCTTACGTATTCTCAAGCCTCTGTGTTCTTGAAGATGACCACGCGTAAGGCTCTCCTGACTAGATACAAATGGGTTTCAGAGCCAGTGAACCTTCCATACCGATTGCATATATCCTCCTCAAGCAGAAGAAGTCTTTTCAAGCTGCAAGGCCCATTATCAGCTACAAGTATTTCCTGTACGCGCGATTGTTCAAAGCTACTGCCATCGTTATCGATCTTCTAGTTCGTGACGTATGTCCTGACTCATTTGGATTGGACACCGTACCAGTCATGCTTCAGAAGCTTTCTGCATTCCTACATCAAGCGCCAGAAGACTTCGAGGCATTGAGTTTTAATCAAGACTTGGTTGGGTTTTTCACGAGCATTCCCGTAGATCGGATTTTGCAGTCTATTGATGCCATCATCAGTCGGTATTGTTATCGTCACGCATTACAATTGGCTGATGTTGTGTTCTCCGTGCTCCTCAAGGAGAAAGATGTAAACCTCCGAATCTGGAGAGGCAGACCGCGGAAAGCAGCCCAAAGACCTTATCTGATACATCTACAAGATGTCCGAGCTAT
This sequence comes from Symbiodinium natans, assembly GCA_905221605.1. Lineage (NCBI taxonomy): Eukaryota > Dinophyceae > Suessiales > Symbiodiniaceae > Symbiodinium > Symbiodinium natans. The sequence continues at coordinate 638,265 of CAJNDS010001635.1, read as the reverse complement.
TTGTCATCTCAGTTGCGAGTGCAGTGTGTTCTCCGTGATGCAGTGTATTTTTCGACAGCGCCGCGGAGCAACCATAGGAAACCAGATTTCCCCTATGCTGGCCAACGCTACAGTGTCATTGGAAGAACAGCGGTTTGTGGAACTACATAGAGCTGATCTTCAAAGAATCGGAGCTGATCTCTTTTGTACCCGTTATGTAGACAATCGTCTTGTCATTTTGGATGTCAAGCATGAACATCGAGCCTTCTTGAAGCAATTCCTGTCGAACGACTTTTATGCCCGTCCTGTTGAACTAGAACATGTACATTCCCAAGATGCCGAGCAAGAATTCCTGGGGTTTGATGTGATCCCGCAACAGTCCAAGATCCTCCTTCTTCTTCGAGATGAACCTTGGAAGATTCGACTTCACAATAGTGCCGGTAGTTCCTCCCAAAAACTGGCATCGTATCACTCCAAAAGACACAGCATTCTCCGGCATGTACAGCCACCAGAAATGAGAGTTCAACAACTTGAACAGTTGAAGCAGTTGTTCTTGCAAGCAGGCTTCTCTAAGAGCCTCGTTAGGAGACTCATGATGTCTCACCCCAGCAGATTTTGGCCATACAGAAAACTCTCAACGTTTCATGCCTGCCGTGTAGCATCGCAGTGGCGTATCTTATTGGTAGCGATATTGACACCGTCGATCAAAGACTGAGTAAGCTGGAGCCTTGGTGCAGTGTGTTCGCTTTCTCAGTCGACTAAAACGCTTTGAAGGGAGCGTTAGAAGTTGACCTTTAAATCTTACAGATAAGAACAGGACTGAATTCACCCTGAGCTTCCTGCTGAATTCACCCTGAGCTTTCTTCTGAGCTCACCTTGCGCTATCAGAACATGTCGTAAGATATCTACGTAGTATTGTTTGTCACATGAATTCAGCTTCGCTGCCTGGTTCATAGAGATCTTCGATCTATGAACTTCTCAACCGCCCCACCTCCCCCCCCCTTCCTTCTCCATCCTCAACATCAAGATAACAACACACAACCGGCTTCGACCGGGTACGTGTGTGTGGACCATCTGTATCTAAGATGTGAAGTTATGGCTGAACACTCATTGATCCTCCTGAAAGCTGTGCATTGATTCGTCGCACTGAAGTGATCTGATTTATCTGATTCCCCAAAAGAAAGCCGAGATGTTATGTCAAGCAGGGGGGTGCTGGAGAGATTTGCAGTCAGCACCCAATGAAGACGCTGCATATCTCTTGTGATACCATTGCAGACGTGCAATGACGTACCTGCGAACTTCGAGGAATTTTCCCAACCAGCTTCGACTGGGTATGTGTGTGTGTGTGTTTTATATATTGATTTATTCATTCATTTGTTTATCTATCTATGTATATATATATATATATGTATGTATACACAGATTGTTTCAAGCAATTTGTATATTTATACATTACATAAATGCTTATTATTACTATAATATTGTATTATATGTGCTGTATACGGTGAGTGATGTATGTATCTATGTGTGTATATATATATATATCTTTCTATATCTATGTATCTATATTTCTATCTATACAATATATATATTATGTATATATGAACATTCATTTTTTGTATTTTTATGTATAGATATAGAGAAAGATATATACATATATATGTAGATATAATATATGGCAAGGGACTGTTCCAGCTGTTCGGGGTAGGCAGCTGGCATCTCAGGGCTGTGGATGTGTTTCTGCCCACTTGACGAGGGAAACAAACCCGTCCTCTCCCACGTTGTCAACGGAAAGCTGGTCCTCGCAACCTCCGTTGACAGAGTATCACGGGAATCCAGAATCATGATCCCAATCTGTATAAGGGATCGAAACAAGAACTGTCTGACGTACGAAATTTGCACCCAAGGTGCGGAGAACAACAACTGCACGCCGTGTCTGGGCAGCAGGGGTTGTCGCATCCTCCCAATACGCGTGACAGGCAGGCACGCCTGTGCTGAATGAAAACATGCAAGCCTGACCAACTCAATCCTCACAAAGTTTCAAGGGCTCAAGTATCAGTGCCAGCGCCGCACATGCCTTGGTCTTGGCCCTGTTGCTGTGATGTTAAACAAGCTTTGAACAAGTTTTGATAGTAGCCTGGCTTGTGTGAATCTGGCGACAGCGAGGAAGGTCTCACAGTGTATGGTACATGTACTTTGCCATGCTCGCTAATTAGCGGTATTCTTTGGCGTTCTAAACACAATTTTGACTTCCTGCATTCATCGCCACCCAGCGACTTTGGGCGCATTTTGCGCAGACCCCATGCTCGGAACTCCCCATGCCTGTATGTATAATGCGTACCCAAACACTACAGGGCACTGCGACGCCCACCTGCGAGACGTCACAGCCCACCAGCCCCAGCGTCTTGCACTGTACAGCATCAGTAGTAGCTGGTGTGGCCTGATTTCAAAGCTCAGGGCTGGGATTGGAAGGGGTGCACACGCAACGTGTTTTTTGCACAATTTGTTCGTGAGCCCATGATCTGTGAAGTCTGATATTGGCAGAGGTGAGTCTCGGCTAATTCGCATTGACGTGCGTCTGTCACCCAAGGTCTTCGGCGACTCTACCATGCAACTTCAGGTTGCAATACTCCCCTTAGAACCTTATTAAGCATAGTACTTTTTTAAATCTCCTCTTGGGTTTTATATAAACGAAAATGAAACTAATTCCCAAGGGGATTTGGGTTGAAGTTGCTGGAAACATAGACTTCGGAATCATAGGCAAGGTCGGCAGGGTATCGAGGAAAAGGGGGCAGATGCAACTAGAGTTCTTTTGGCAACCATGGATCTTCGAATTCGCAAGAGTTGTGGTCAGGATTTCAGCAGGAAGCCTAGAATTCACTGAACATCGCTGAGCCAGGAAGCTAGAACTAACGGCGTCCTACCATATCCTGCCGCACCCTGTGTCAATCCTGAGCCAGGCTGCCTGGCAACCCTGAACCCTAAACCCTTAACTCAGAATCCCCGACATCCAAACGCGGAATTACGGAGTAAGCTGGAGATGGCTAGAGAACTCCGACGACCCAAAAAATTTAACAATTCTGCCTGCTTTCCCCCTCCCACTCTGCAGGCCTATCCGACTCTCCTAGCCCACGGAGCAATCATGAAACCCTAAAGCCTTTTGAGCCCAGACTCGGGCGAGCTTGCTGAACCCTAAACCCTAAAACCAACCCGAGGATTGAAATTCCTGCCTAAACCCTAAACCCTAAACCCTAAACCCTAAACCCTAAACCTGCAAGCCCTCTTCCAGCCTCCCGGATGGGCAAAGACAGCTCTGTGAAGGCCCTGTCTACGTGCTCCTTGGGCACCAGGATGGGCCATTAGGCCCTATCACCCCTTGACCTGGCCCTTTATGGCCTTGACTATTGGGATTATAACCCCGAGGAACCCCTTAACCTGACCCTTTATAGGGTTTCATTATGGGGATTATAAGGCCGAATAGCCCATCCTTGGGCATGAGCCAAGACTCAACATTCAAAAGCCTCAAGCCATCTCAACAACCCAAGCACCCTACATGCGCACCCGTGGACTCCACGATGCGGTGCTTTAGGGTGTAGACCCCAAAGGGTCCAAACCCCGTGAAAACTCCAGAGAGCAAGGTTGCATAGTACTGCACTTGAGCGAGACTAAATGAGCTTCGAAAGCACGTACCTGAGACGGTGCCGCGATACGGTCTGACAGCGAAGCCTCAGAAAGTGCCTGGCACCGGAATAATCAAACGCGGACGGAACCAAGGCAAGAGCAGGACTTGGCAGTGTCCGCGAAACCAAAATCGTGCCATTTGCGATTTTGAAAACCATGTTTCGTTTGCCTCGGCGATCGCGAGAGCGTGATTTTCTCGTTCCACACCGGGCTCGGGTGCCGCGGGGGTTCGGCCAGCATGCTGTTTGGAATTTAAGTCTCAGACTAGCACTCCCATGTGATTACCCCTATATGCTATACTCCCCTTTGAACTTTAATAAAAACAACATTGTTAATATCCTCTTGGGTTTCATATAAACAAAAATACTTCCCAAGGGGGATCTAGTATATGGCAACCCTCTAGCCTCAATCGTCAGATCCAGACATCAGATGTGGGCTACCAAAGGGCTCCCCGTACCTTAAGGAACCTGAAGCATCAGGGCCGAAGTCTGGGTCTAAAGTCTTGAACCTTAGGGTTTAGGGTTTCGGGTTGGTTTAGGGTTTTAGGGTTTTAGGGTTTAGGATTTAGGGTTTAGGGTTTCGGGTTTAGGGGCACCAAGTTAACTCAGCAGACCACTGCCCTGAGAATGCGGCAGGGCCCAATGGCAGCAGCAGAGGCCGCGCTGGTGCGACCACTTTCTCCAGGCAATGTGCGAGCTCCTGCAGCCCTAAACCCTGCAAGCCAAGGACACTTCTTTTGGTATCCGAAAACATTCACCCTTTTCGTACTTTTGAGCAGCCGTATAGAGAATTGCTAGTTCAGGAGCGGGTCATCACGCCGGCGTCATTGGCCTCCACACTTGTACGGTTTCTAGTTGAATTGCGGCGTAGACATACTTTAGGGCTCAGGGCATGACTGTTCACAACCTACATGTCTTGTGGGCATGCACTGCCGATGGGCATTACCACGCCTTGTCGCACAAATGAAGCCTAGCTTTCCGAAGCCCCGAGAGAGGATCCACCCGACCAGAATTGGACAAGTTTTTCGCTGCAGAAAACCATAAATCTTTCGTGCTGAAACACATAAGCCATTGGAGGCAGGCCGTTGTCCGGAAGCCTCAAATATTGAAAAAAATCTTTACACTCAGCGCAAGGCTGAGGCCACCCACGTGGATGGGTGGCGCTCAAGCCCCCCCCTCGACCTCGGTGGTGCAGACAGACCCAGGTCGTTCGCCTGCCTCCCACTCATGACCCTCAATGGCTACCAGCCGACCGCTGGCCAGTTCAGCGGCAAGCTCAAGAATCCAAACATGCTCAATAAGGCTGCACCCCAGGGAAAGTGCTCACGCATGTCAGGCCGCCACAAGGGGTCATTTTGAAACAATCAATTTGAAATGAGTGAGGCCTATAAAGTTGAAAGGCAAGCTAGGGCTGCTTGCCACCTTAGACAGCGTGGGATGAGATGAAAAAACAAAAGGCGATCGACAATTGGCCTTAACGGCCAATCGCATAGCACTATGCGCTCGATGACTCTCATTGAGCTGGACTCTTCGTAAACCCCGAGCCCTAGACCCCCCACCTACGAAGAAAGAGCGCCACCCCGCCCCCCCCCCCCAAACCCCAAACCTACGAAGCAAGAGCCCCGCGTTCCTGTGGTGTGAGAACGCAGCCAGACCCTGGTGCGGAGCCGTAGTCGACGGCGAGGAGCTGACGAAAACAGACTTCTTCCGCTTCAGTGTTTAGGGGTTGGGGTTTAAGGCTTAGTGGAGCTCAGGGTTCAGGATTTAGTAGGTTTAGCAGGGTTTAGGGTTCAGGATTGCGGGTCGAGAGTTTCGCCTGCTACGCTCGATGGCGCGTGTCTTCATGGAATTCTTGCGCTGGGGCCAACTCTAATCTTGCCTGTCTCGTTCCAAGTTCGTCGGATGAAGGAATGAGGAGGAATGAGGATTTGGTAGAAAAGGACGCGTATACCATGTCCAAGCTTGGTCAACTTGAAACATGCCCAAAAGGGCCCTCGTGGTGCTTGCTCAACGTGCTAGAAGAGTATGCCCGGGTACTACGAGCACAAGTCAGAGGTCCCTTGCTGGGGGGTGCCTGTGATACTGGTCGCCTTTCTACTCACACAGGACCCATACCTTAGAACAACCTCTGCCTTATCTGCAATCCAACCCGCACATATTCTGCTTCTGGTATAAGCGGTTCTGCCTGCAACAAGGCCCAGGCGTCCAACGCTGCGTAACCTCACTGTGACTTTGCAGCATTGACATGTTTCCTGCAGCAGCTCTGTATAAGAGGCCTCATTTGGCTCAGAACGAATGTGGCCGTGCAGAAAATCTTGTGACAGCCCCCCTTCGAACCTTAAGGCCCCTAAACCCTCAAACCCTGAGCGCATAGGGTTGGAGGCTGACAGACACGATCCCGCAAGATCCCTGAGCATTGGCAACATTGGGCATCATTCTAAGGGTGTAGGATTTTATAGGCTTCAAGGATCAGGGGACCCTGTCGAAGGACTTCTTAACACTCCAATCTGTGACGAGGTAACTCGTCTGAGGAGGGTGCTCCGCAACATCTGTTCCACAGAGTTTAGGGTTTGAGGCTCCACCATAACGCCGACATTCGACGGGCAGAAGGCGCCGAAGCAAACTTTGGATTTGCGTCATGCTAAGAATTACAATAGTGGTGGCCTCCGCCGCGCCCTCTGTTTGAAAGCCCCCCTAAACCCTAAACCCTAAACCCTAAACCGAAACCCTAAACCCTAAACCCCAAAAGCTCTCCACAGGCAAAGCAGCGGCGCTGATTCTCCGTAAGGGGCCTCAGCGACCAGTCTGAGCACCTGAGCTGCAGAGGGTGTTTTTAGGGTTTATTTAAAGTCTATTTAGGGTTGACTTAGGGTTTATAGGGTTATTTGGGGTGGTTTATATAGGGTTTATATTTAAGGTTTATTTAGGTTTTATTTAGGGGTTTATATAGGGTTTATTTAGGGTTTATATAGGGTTTATGTAGGGTTTATGTAGGGTTTATTTAGGGTTTATATAGGGTTTATTTAGGGTTTATTTGTGGTTTATTTGTGGTTTATTTCATGTAGGGTTTATTTGGGGTTCATAGGGTGAAGTTTGGGATGTTCCCCCTTGTACTAAGGGTCCTTAATAGGGAATATAGTACCCTCGGTTGTCATCCCTATTAAGGACTGATAGTATGAAGTATGAGGGGGAACATCCCAATTTGTAGGGTTTAGTTGCTTTTGTTGAGGGTTCGGGGGGGGGGGGGGGGTGAGGGTTGGATGTGTAGTTATCTCAAGTTTATTCTACACGTGCAGGGTCCAGGGATTTATGAGGTGAGCGGCCTCCAGCCATCCTTGTGCCCTAATAGGCCTTATGAACCGCATAGACCGACCCTAGCCCTAAACCCTAAACCCTAAACCCTAAACCCTAAACCCTAAACCCTAAACCCTAGACCCTAAACCCGAAGCAACCAACGACTCCAAAGGCTTCATCCCTTTAGCCCTTCAGCTCTTACAAGCCTTGCAAGCTTAAACCCTCAAAGGCCCTGAAGTCCTTAATCTCCTGTCCTTGAAGCCTGAGACAGACTTGCGAGGAATCAATAAGGATGCCCTTTTCTCTTGAAAAGGAGTGTAAAGGGAGCAGAATCCCAACAAAAACTCATAGCTGAGGCCTCTCAAGGCCCTGTGAGCCTCCAAACGAGTGGCTGCTCCTCTTTCCCCAGGGATCGGTGAAGCGAGGTGCGCAGGGTCTCGGCGAGGCCGATGCCTGATCATCTGGGTAGTTCTCCAAATTCGGTTTTCTTAGGAGTACGGCACCCTTGTAAAAAAAGGACCTTCTGAGGCTTTCTTCGGGGTGCTCAGGTCTGGGATTGAAGTTTTTTTCGGATTTTGGGGCTTTCGGTTCAAGAGGTTTTGGAACACCGCGGGCTTTGAGCCTAGCGACTACCCAGCGCCCGAAACCCTCTATAAAACATATTCAGAAAACATGACCCTCTTCAACCACAATTTATTAAGGGACAGTACGTGATGTCTCAAGCTCCTAACCTAGGATATGGCTCTTGGGGCGGAGACCAAGAGTCGAGCCCGGTGCTCGAGATAAGGTGAGCATTGCCCCCCGAAACCTTTACCTGGGATCCTGACTGCAATCAGGTTTAGGGTTTAGGGTTTAGGGTTTAATCGCTCACACTCGGACAAGCCAGGCGAGGCACACAGGTTCCACAGTCTCAACAACGGCTCTGCAGCGCATATGGCCACAGTCGTGCTAGTGATACTACTCGACACTCACTGTTGCTAACAGACGATCGTTAACCGTTTAGGGTTTAGGGTTTAGGGTTTAGGGTCATCCGAGTTGTCGCGTGATCAATCATAACCGCGCCGTTGCTGTCGGGTTTGCCAGGATTTGTTCGCTCCCACATCGCTGGACAAGTCGCGCTGTAGGGATACGGGGTTTAGGGCAGTGACTTCCGGTAGATCTTTGGACTTGAGCATGCGGCTACACTTTGCCATCACTACCAGGGTGACGGTGACACCTCCCTTTTTTGAACCCAGCCGCGGACAAGCTAGCTGGGCGTCACCCTAAACCCTAAACCCTAAACCCTGAACCCCAAACCCTAGCCTCCCGAAAAGGCCACTGCCCGATATGGCCTCCTTGGGGCCGCTTGCTGTCCTCCTGGAGGTCCAGGCCTCGTCACAGGAACCCTAAACCCTAAACCCTAAACCCTAAAGCCTAACGCCTAAAGCCTAAAGCCTAAACCCTAAAGCATAAACCCTAAACCCTAAACCCGGAAGCCTTCTCTAGGGGTCCATGGGCCCTGAGCACTGCTTAGGATTTGTTGTTTAGGGTTTAGGGTCTCAAGGGTTTCAAGGGTCTCAAGTGTTTCAAGGGTCTCAAGGGTCTCAAGGGTCTCAAGGGTTTCAAGGGTCTCAAGGGTCTCAAGGGTTTCAAGGGTTTAGGGTATTTAGGGTCAAGGTGTCAACGGCTAGGCAAGCCGTAGGAGAGGGGTGGTGGGGTCGGGACGGGGAGGGGGTTGGGGACAGCGGCTTGGCACTGCAGCCGAGCAGCACCTGGCGGTTTCCATCCTGAATCGGCTTAGGGTTTAGGGTTTGGGGTTTAGGGTTTCGGTTTTCGGGCTTCTGGCCCTGAGGATTTACGGTTGAGTGGGGCTTAGCAAGGTTTAGAGTTTTGGCGCTGCGTTGTAACATGTTGGGCTTTGGTTTCAGGATCCAAGCGTGCTGGGTCTCTACGATTCGATGCAACGCACCCGGCCTAATACCAAAGCTTGAAATTCAACCCGTTAATCTAGCTCTTCTCCGTGCTCCTTACTATACCTGGAAGCGTAAACCCTTTTGGAATAGGCTTCCCTCTAAGGGTAGTCCTCTAAAAAACCTTGTTTCTTAAGTTTTTTTCCCGAAAGCTTCAGCGAAGGGTTCTTCGAAAAAAAACGTCAACCTACCATCACCACACTACAATCACCACACTCCAATCACCACACTACCATCACCACACTACCATCACCACACTACAATCACCACACTCCAATCTCCACACTACCATCACCACAGTACCATCACATCACTTCCGCTATTAAATTCTCTCTTATTTCTTAGGCTGGGGTGGGTTTCGCCGCGGCTAGCGCGATGCACCCCTCTGCGGGGATCGTGCGTGTCGGAGCGCTCCCGCTGTGCGTTTTTGCGCATTTAGATGTGCGCCCGCGCGCCCTCTGCGGGGATCGTGCGTGTCGGAGCGCTCCCGCTGTGCGTTTTTGCGCATTTCGATGTGCGCCCGCGCACCCTCTGCGGGGATCGTGCGTGTCGGAGCGCTCCCGCTGTGCGTTTTTGCGCATTGTACAACTTGCTTCGCACACCCTCTGCGGGGATCGTGCGTGTCGGAGCGCTCCCGCTGTGCGTTTTTGCGCATTTTGCAACTTGCTTCGCACACCCTCTGCGGGGATCGTGCGTGTCGGAGCGCTGCCGCTGTGCGTTTTTGCGTATTTTCAAGCGTGGTCGTGCACCCTCTGCGGGGATCGTGCGTGTCGGAGCCTTCCTCACAAATGTAGTACGCCGCGGACGCCCGGAGCTGCCGTAGCTGGAAAGTCGACTTTTTGTAGTACAAACGTAGTACGCCGCGGACGCCAGGAGCTGCCGTAGCTGGAAAGTCGACTTTTTGTAGTACAAACGTAGTACTTGTAGTACAAACGTAGTACGCCGCGGACGCCCGGAGCTGCTGTGGCTGGAAAGTCGACTTTTTGTAGTACAAACGTAGTACGCCGCGGACGCCCGGAGCTGCCGTAGCTGGAAAGTCGACTTTTTGTAGTACAAACGTAGTACGCCGCGGACGCCCGGAGCTGCCGTGGTGCGAAAGTCGACTCCTCTGCGGGGATCGTGCGTGTCGGAGCCTTCCTCACAAATGTAGTACGCCGCGGACGCCCGGAGCTGCCGTAGCTGGAAAGTCGACTTTTTGTAGTACAAACGTAGTACGCCGCGGACGCCCGGAGCTGCCGTAGCTGGAAAGTCGACTTTTTGTAGTACAAACGTAGTACGCCGCGGACGCCCGGAGCTGCCGTGGTGCGAAAGTCGACTCCTCTGCGGGGATCGTGCGTGTCGGAGCCTTCCTCACAAATGTAGTACGCCGCGGACGCCCGGAGCTGCCGTAGCTGGAAAGTCGACTTTTTGTAGTACAAACGTAGTACGCCGCGGACGCCAGGAGCTGCCGTAGCTGGAAAGTCGACTTTTTGTAGTACAAACGTAGTACTTGTAGCACAAACGTAGTACGCCGCGGACGCCCGGAGCTGCTGTGGCTGGAAAGTCGACTTTCAGCACAAACGTAGTACGCCGCGGACGCCCGGAGCTGCCGTAGCTGGAAAGTCGACTTTTTGTAGTACAAACGTAGTACGCCGCGGACGCCCGGAGCTGCCGTGGCGCGAAAGTCGACTTTTCCCGAAAGCTTCAGCGAAGGGTTCTTCGGAGAAACAAAAACGTTAGCCCTACCACACTACCACACACTCGCACTACCACACACTCACACTACCATCACCACACTACAATCAACACACTACCATCACCACACTCCTATACCACACACACACACTACAATCACCACACTACCATCACCACACTCCAATCACCACACTCCACACATCACCTCCTCCATTAAATTCTCTCTTATTTCTTAAGCTGGGGTGGGTTTCGCCGCGGCCAGCGCGATGCACCACTCTGCGGGGATCGTGCGTGTCGGAACTCTAGGGCTTCGAAAACGTCGCAAATACCGTGGGCGCGGAACTCTGGGGCTTCGAAAACCTAGCAAATACCGTGGGCGCGGAACTCCGGGGCTTCGAAAACCTCGCAAACACCGTGGGCGCGGGCGCGAAACTCTGGGGCTTCGAAAACGTCGCAAATACCGTGGGCGCGGAACTCTGGGGCTTCGAAAACGTCGCAAATACCGTGGGCGCAGAACTCTAGGGCTTCGAAAACGTCGCAAATACCGTGGGTGGGCGCGGAACTCTGGGGCGTCGAAAACGTCGCAAATACCGTGGGCACGGAACTCTGGGGCTTCGAAAACGTCGCAAATACCGCAGGCGCGGAACTCTGGGAGATAGAAAACGTCACAAAAACCGTGGGCGCGGATCTCTGGGGCTTTGAAAACGTCACAAACACCGTGGGCACGCAACTCTGGGCTTCGAAAACCTCGCAAATACCGTGGGCGCGGAACTCTGGGGCTTCGAAAACGTCGCAAATACCGTGGGCGCGGAACTCATGGGGCTTCGAAAACATCGCAAATACCGCGGGCGCGGAACTCTGAGGCTTCGAAAACCTCGCAAATTTTGTGGGCGCGGAACTCCGGGGCTTCGAAAACCTCGCAAAGACCGTGGGCGCGGAACTCTGGAGCTTCGAAAACGGCGCAGCAAATAGCGCGACGGCTCTCGTGTGGGCGCGCAATCATTGCGGATGACATCTTGTCCTGCGCTCATGCAGAGCTATGCTTTGATCTGTTCACAACCATACCACGATCACCGCACTGACAACACAACCAACTCTACGTGTCAGTTGATATCTTCGCACTGATTGCTTTCGGGATAGTCGGTGTCTATTTTTTTTTTTTTTTTTTGGGGGGGGGTCGTTTGTAGAAGGGCGAAGGGACCTAACTGTTACCTAACTTAGAGAACTACCACCCTTTTGCATCTGGCCTGCTGTGACTCTGCCAGGAACTACCACCCTAAATCCGAAACCCTAACCCTAAGCCCGCAACCCTCAACCCTAAACCTAGGGCCCCACACCCTGGAGTCCTTCCGAGGCCCTCCGCAGCGACCTTCCCTGCATCCTGCACCAAGCCGAACCCCAGGAGCAGCACATCACTACCTGGGCTGCACTTAGCAGGGTTTAGGGTTTAGGGTTTAGGGCTTAGGGATCTAAAGTCACAGTAAAGCACCACAGAGACTACCTGGGCCGCAGGCTTAGGGCTTTTAGGGCTTTAGGGGCTTTAGGGGTTTTAGGGTATTATGGCTTTAGGGCTTTTAGGGTTTTAGGATTTAGGGCTACCTGGGCCGCAGGTAGGGCTTTACGGTTTTAGGGCTTTAGGGTTTTTAGGGTTTTGGGTTGGAGCAGGCAGGTTGGATTTAGGGGTCCTCTGGACATTCGGAGATGAGGGTCCCCCAAAAACCAGTGTGTCGTCGGGGGGCAGAGCCGCGAAAGGAGAGAGCGTAGCTCGGCCTCCTCGTTCAGGGCTTATGGGGCTTTGGGTTCAGAACAATCCGCCGAGGCCTCGGGCCGAAGGTGTATAGGTTGTCAGAACAGGCACCCCCCAAGCCAAGCCACACATCCCACCCCCCCTACGCTGCCACCCCCCCCCCCCCCTGCCCCCCCGCTTTTGCTTGAGGAACCTTGAACCCTAAACCCAAAAACCCAAAAACCCAAACCCCAAACCGTGAACCTTGAGCCCTAAGCCCTCAACCCTAAACTAACCCTCAACCCTAAACCCCAAACCATAAACCCGGAACCCTAAACCCAAAACCCAACCCTTATTGCTTGGGGTCCAGCGACGTGGGCGCTGCGGAATCTCCATGCTCACGCAGATGCGCAGGGCCGGGCCGAGGCGGGTCGCGTAGCGTTAAAATGAAGTACTAGCGATGTGGGAAGGGACAGGTGCATAGGGATTATAGGGTACAAAGGATGTGGGAGAGAACAGGGCTGCCTAAGGAAGAGGAACCAGCAATGACGACGAATGTGGTTGTGCTTCTGATTTCTAGTTTCGATTGCCATCTACCAAAGCTTTCTTGGGATGGAGTTTAGCCTTAGCCTCCGGCTGTCTCCGATTCCCCACCCGCTCCTCATGGTTGCGAAGGTGGCGCACATCAAAGAGGAAACAGGCTGAAGGCCTGAGACTGTCATCAACGAGTGCCCCCATGTTGCCCCTCTAGGACTCTGTTGCCGAGGCCCGGGCACAGCAAGCTGCAGCAACTCCAACGGTGTCGGCGCCTCTCCTGGCAAAGGGCACTCTGTAAGCTGGCGCGCGTCGTAATCGCTCTTTGCTGCACTTGAACAAGAGGTTCTGAATTCCCTCGCTCCCTACTAAGAACCAGCAATTTCAACCCTATGTGGGTGTTTCCGAAAATAGGGGTTTATACCCCAAATAAACTAGAATCCCCTTCAAGGGACCCCCAAGAAGGGTACCCTTATTTTCGGAAACCCCCGTGTACCTGTATGCACTCGAACTTTACCTACGATGCCCAGCACAAGCCCAGTGCCTCCTCTGAATGGCTTCCACTCCTCAGCTGCGCTCGGAGGGTTACGGGTGTAGGGTTTAGGGCACTCTCACAACTAGCACTGCCGTGCGAGGCTTTGGGTTCCAGCAGCTTTTTCTCTTGCCATCTGCCTAGCAGCGCCTAGCAACCTCGCACTACACTGCAAAAAAACACGTCCGAGCAGTTCAGGGTTTAGGGCTTCATCTCTTCTTTTGAGCCCGCGCTGTGTCATATCAACCCTGAACTTCAGCACTGCACAGGTGGCGAGATTGGTTCCGCGCGCTCGCTCCACAGATGCAAGCAACCGACTCAGGTTCCCTTGAGCATTTATCCGACAGGCCTGCGTGCAGAATGAAGCCTGAGCCAACCGACGGCCGCAAGTTCTAGAGCCGTTTGCCACCCGACAAAACCACAACCCAAGCAGCTTAAACCTGTGTGGGATATCGCCTTACAGGCCTTCAGGGTAGGAAATGATCGGTGTGGGGGTCTCAGCACCTCAACACTCAACATCAGGGTTTAGGGTTTAGGGTGGGTTCAAGTGGAGCCGCACAACCCCCACTGCGAGCTTGAAGCCCGCACAACAAGAGCCAAGACACCTATGAGGTCAAATAACGACAACCATTACTAGACTGATCTTGGAACCCTGGCAAAACTTGTAATTTTTATCTGTTTGTTAGGAATTACGCCAAAAAAACATTCCCACAAATCCCTAAGAGTAGCCGAAGCTCCGCGTCCAAGGCAACCACGCCGCCCTCCGCTGCAGCTCGCCGAAAAAGCTCCTTTCAGTTCGAGGGGTTTTCCAGGGAGTTTTAGGGGCTGAAGAGGGTTTTTCTCGGCATGGCACCCCTAAACTCTAAACCCGAAACCCTCAACCCGAAACCCTAAACCCTAAACCCTAAACCCTGACTTGCGGCGGGTTGACTGATACAGTATAGAAGTATGAGGTGGAAAAAAGGCTTGGGATCCTCATGCCGGGGCTGTCTAAAGCACCTTACTAGGAACTACTACAATCATAAGTATAATTCAAGACTAAATAGTCTTCAGAATATGATGAAAAATACAAGTTCTGAAGTGCGGTTCTTCTAGAAGCTGCTGCGGAGCGGAAGCGGGGCTTGGATTAGGAGCTGTTCTTACAATCATGTTCCTGACTCATATTCTTGATACTAAACTTATACTATTATCATTCATATTCTTAATACTATTAGTGATACTTCTGATTATAGTTATTCTTATTAAAGTGCTTGGTACGGCCACCGCCCCAACTACACCACGATCTTTACTTTGCCCGCCTTTGCAGTGGACCCTTTAACGCTGCTTTTTCCAAAACGTACAGTATTTACAGCGAGTCATAACTCGTTAAGACCTCCTTTGTGTTCGCTTGTAGCCCTACATGATGTGCAGAGATTGACCTTCAGGGCGTCCGTACCCGGGGGTTCAAGCCATTACGGGGGTTCTAGGGCTCTATTTAAAGGTGATCAGGGTGACAAGTCCCAGGATGTCCGCCGAAGACTCAAGTACATGGAGCTATGCAGGCCGCAAGGTTTCGGCGTTGGCTTCAGTCCTCCGTAGCCTTTGGCACATCTTGGTCCACCCAAATGACATCCACATCCGGAGGCAGCGTCAGCTTCGGCAACACCTCGCCGCCCCCCCCCCCCCCCCCCAGCAGTGTCCACGTCAATAAACAACAGACCGGCGCCCTGGTGAGATTGATGACCTATGACCTCCAGTAGTGCTGTAGATAGGGAGTTCAGGGCTTGGGAGCTGCCCTGGGTGAGAGTAGATGATGTCAGTATTGCAGCTGCCCTTCTCCTTCTTACACTCCAAGCGCTCTGCCGCTCTGCTCTCAGACGTGTCTTTTCAACCACACGGTTCTGGTTGGCGCAAACCTAAGCCTGAAGTGCGCTGACCATGTTCTGACATTTCTACATTGCAAAAGGCCCCCTACAAACAGGTCTGGGAAAAGCACGAAAATCTTCTAAACGTCTCACCCTAAACCCTAAACTCTAAACCCTAAACCCAACAAAGAGGCAAAACCTGCTGCTGCATAGTCTCCATTTGAGATCGAAAGAACTTTGAAAACGATCTTGGTCATCAGCCCTGGGCAACCCCTCCCCCTCCCCCCCCCCCGGCCCTCTCCATCCATTCTATTTGCTTAAGGACCCCCCCCCAAAAAAAAAATAAATAATGAACATGCTTATTGCCCTTATAAGGAGGATTATCTTTCTTAGTTTTTTTCGGGGGGGGGTTCTTAAGCAATTGGTAGATCCATCTCCAGCCTTGGGCCCTGCAGAGGATGCTGGTGCGGCAGCAGCCAACTTCCGACGCTGCCGACGGCCGAGGACAACGCCGTGCTCCTGCGCAGAAAGGGGGGAGCTGAGTCTGCTTCGGGTTGAAACCGGAGAGCACTCAAGGTGTTTGCCGGTTGGGAGTTTAGAGGCTGCGGCTTACCTTCACTGCTTGAGCGATATTTGGACCACAATGTGCAGGGCTGCTTGATTTGGAACTGGAACGCCTTCCCAATGCCAATGCGCTCCCAACATATGGATGGCATGGTGCGGCTGTGATTTCCCATGGTTCCTGGGTTTGGTAGGTGGTGTGGAACGTTGCAAAGCTTGCAAATGTCGACCGCAGAAGGCTTCAAACTCAAGGCTTAGCGTGCCATGTATATTTGAAGAAGCATAAGAAGCACAAAATGCGCAAAGCCCTGCTATTCTCTGCATGTGTATGTGTTGGAGAGTAGGATTGCAGCTAAATACCGGCCCTGCTGTACCATTCTCTCGTTGCCAGTCTGAGGCGGACTCTTGGAAGTCTAAAGAGCCTTCAAGTAACAAGCGCCTGTCAGTCCCTGATTCCCGGATTTGTCTTCATGCCCCCAACCCCTCGCAACGTAAATACGCCTCCTCTCTCTTCCTGCTACGCGCCCATGCTTGTTTTGCCTCCGGCGGAAGCAATCCAACAGTAACGCCCACCCTAATCTTGCTGGTGCCTTATACCAGCTTCTGTCAAAAAAAAACCTGCTCACCACAGTTGGCTCTCCTCCATCTGCCCCTTCAGCTCAGCCTCCAGTGCCTTCGCGGGAATTCGACAGGCTTTCTGGTATAGGGCTGGGATAGGCTAAGGTATGCGGAGCCGCAGCCCGAAACTTCGAACAGGCCGTTCAGGCGAAGGGCCGGCAACTCACCTACCCCCCCACCAACCTCACTCCCGCCCGAAGCTGACCCACGAAACCGAAACGAAACATCCGAGGGTGTTTATTTTAGCTTAGGCTTGGTTTGGGGGGTTCTATCGATTGTCTGGTTACTACCGTGGGATGTTCCCCGTATACTAACAGCCCTTAATAGGGATGCTACTAGGGGGTACTAGAATCCCTCTCAAGGAGCTGTTAGTATAAGAGGGAACATCTTCAGTTACTACCAGTACCGAGGAGCTGTCCGTTTCCACGCTTTCGCCCCTGACACCTCCAAGCATGCCCGAGACCTCTCTATGGGGGGTTTAGGGTTCATAAGGGTTAAGGGTTAAGGGTTTAGGGACGAGTCTACTGTATAGGAGTCGGAGCAGTCTTCCCTCATGGTCCCGACGCCGAGCTTTGCCGGAGACATGGGTTTCGAGCTGTCGTTGCGCCTCTGCTATTTACACTCAAAAATGGACTGGGCTGCTGGAACTTGAGCTACGAAAGGGGCAGAATAGGGACAGCGTGTTACACACTAATTGCCTTCCTGTCACGGAAACTTATACGGCTTAGGTTCTAGGGCTTCTTTCAATCAGCACATACGTAGCTTAAGTTCCCCAACAACTACCCTGTAAGCCCTGAACTTGCTGTTGGCTAGCAGGGAATGAGGGAATTAGGGCCCTATATATATATATATGTATATGCTCACCCACCCCCTCGACAGACCCCGGAAGCAAAAAAAGGCCTGAGGGCGCGACGGACAGCATAGCTTCACACAGTAGCCAGACACGTTAACAAACAATAGAGATATATGGTACCCCCCCCAAAGATCCATACCTTTTTGCTTTGTTTAATGTCTTTGAAAATTTTCTCTGCTGTTGTATGTTTTTCTTTTGTTGTCTGTTAAACCTATGTGTTTCTATTTTGAAACCCTTAGTGAAATATTGAATTTCCAGAAGGGTTGGCATTATTGAAAACCTTATTGAAATATTGAACTCCAACAAGGGTGGTCATTATTGAAACCCTTATTGAAATATTGAATTTCAATAAGGGTTGGCATTATTGAAACCAATTTGAAGTATTGAACTTCAATAAGGGTGGTCATTATTGAAACCCTTATTGAAATATTGAATTTCAATAAATAAGGGCGGAACCAAGAACTCAAAACTAAGACTGCCAGGGGCTCTTGGTCTGAGTTCTTAGTTCCTAGTACAGCCCTTATTCAAATTCAATATTTCAATAAGGGTTTTAAAATAGAAACGCATAGGTTTGGATTCTTAGTTCCTAGTACCGCCCTTATTGAAATTCAATATTTCAATAAGGATTTCAATAAGAGGTAACCCAGGAACTAAGAATCCGTACCAGAGAATCCCTGGCAGTCGTAGTTCTTAGTTCTTAGTTCCGCCCTTATTGAAATTCAATATTTCAATAAGGGTTGCGATAATACTCCACCCTTATTGAAATTCAATAATTCAATAAGGCTTCAATAAGGAGTATTATTGAAATCCTTATTGAAATATTGAATCTCAATAAGGGCGGAACTAAGAAATAAAACTAAGACTGTCGGGGACTCCTGGTCTTAGTTCTTAGTTCCTAGTACCGCCCTTATTGAATTCAATATTTCAATGAGGGTTTCATTAAGAGGTAACCCAGGACCTACGAATCCAGACCAAGAGTGTCTGACAATCTTAGTTCTTAGTTCTTAGTTCCAGCCTTATTGATATTCAATATTTCAATAAGGGCTTGCTGACGCTCACTTGAGCGCGCCAATTGTCAAGGTTCATACCCGTGGGTCCACCCGTGGCAGTTGCTGCACCAGCCGTCCGTGAGGGCCTTCAATTTGCAGGACGCCTACTTGTTTTTGCGGAAGGAAGGGGGGGGGAGGCAAAAACCTGGATGCGACTTGCGCTGCAACGAACGGCCGTCACTCCCCCCCATCTGCCTCAGCTTTTTTTCTTCTCCTGGTGGAAGGAAAGCAGGAAACCACGCGGAGAATCACAGCCCAACATGTGTGCTTCAGCTAATCTCTCTCTCTCTCCCTCCCTCCCGCCCTCCCTCCCTCCCTCCCTCCCTCCCTCCCTCCCTCCCTCCTCCCTCCCTCCCTCCCTCTCTCTCTCTCTCTCTCTCTCTCTCTCTCTCTCTCTCTCTCTCTCTCTCTCTCTCGCGCTCGCTCTCTCTCTCTCTCTCTCTCTCTCTCTCTCTCTCTCTCTCTCTCTCTCTCTCTCTCTCTCTCTCTCTCTCTCTCTCTCTCTCTCTCTCTGTCTCTCTCTTCTTCTTCTGCCCAGTGAAGAGGCCCCCCGAAGAGGACCCCGGCCACGCTGGCCCGCTGCTCTGTCCGAGGTGAAAGTTTAAGGCACCGTGCCTTGACGGCCCCCAGTGGTGGTTTGGAGTGTTTCGTTGCCACTCTACACGGGACAAAACGAGGCACTAAGCGGGTCTTCCTCACTCGTTTGGCATCCCCGGGGAGTCTTCGCCGTCGTCATCTTCATCTTCATGAGGTTCATCCAGTTGCGTATCCTGGACCCTCTGACAAACAAGGGCCCCCCACTGGCGAGTTCCACGAAGTCCCCGGGCACGTAGGCGATGTCGGGCTGTCTCTCTCTCTCTCTCTCTCTCTCTCTCTCTCTCTCTCTCTCTCTCTCTCTCTCTCTCTCTCTCTCTCTCTCTCTCTCTCTCTCTCTGTCTGTCTCTCGCCGGACCGCGTCAAAAACGAGCCAATCGCCAACACAAATCATCAATGCGGATTTCCGCCTTCGCGGTCACTTTGGCCTGCGTGGAACAACACACGCAAACCAGAAATAATACTAATTGCAAATAGAGATGAGGCCCTAGATTCGAATTAGCACCCAAGTTGACATCAGCTCATCGCTTCCCAACTTCTGAGCTAGCTGAAAATTCTCCTTACGGTTGGAGTTGAGGCCCCAGTTGTCCCCAGCTCATTGCTTCCCCATCCCAACTTTTGCGCTAGTTGACCATTCTCCTTACTAACAGTTACAGGTGAGGCCCTACAAGTAGACTCATGAGCAACCCGCATCCCCAGCAACAACACTCCAATTTCCAATACAACGCGTCAGTCCGCCTTCACAGTGCTTGTTTTGACGGTGGCTTCGGCCTGCTTGCAACAACCCACTGGGCTCGGAAGCGGGGTGATGCCGGAGCAAGTTGAGCAAGTTGAGCATGAGAGACAAAGAGGCCACTAAGCGTGCTCAGAAGGTGCGGTAAAACGGGCTGGACTCACAAGGCTTAGGCCCTAAGGCACTGGGTGTCCTTCGAAACTCACAGCAACTGCTCGGACGTCAGGAGGTTTAAAAGAGGCTGTTAACAGGCTCGCTTGATTTGCTGGGCTTATTCAGGGGTACGAGGCGTGGAGCACGCGGCTGAAATACAATAGGCCGTTGCTTTGCTTTTGAGCCGTCATCCCGGTTTTATCCTAGAGACAGACAAAACCCAACATCCAAGCGCCCCAGAACATGTGTGTAGCCAAGCCTTGCTCAATCCAGCACGTGCAGTGGATGCACACCGTGCCGGAATCCCCGCAAACCCTGAAACT
Source organism: Symbiodinium natans (assembly GCA_905221605.1). NCBI lineage: Eukaryota > Dinophyceae > Suessiales > Symbiodiniaceae > Symbiodinium > Symbiodinium natans. The sequence goes on along the minus strand of CAJNDS010001635.1, from coordinate 618,169 downwards.
GTTTGGATGATGTCCCTAGGCTATGCCATGAACCCAGAGCATCGACAATGAACCCACAATGCCCCGAACCATCGCTGAGATTGTCTTGGCACGAACCGCTTCGGATACCTCAGCATGTGCCGCCTCGGCGACCTGCGGCGTCTTTGGGGTCATAGGCAATCTGACAAAACTCTTTCGAACTCGATCAAGCCTTCCAGCCCCCTCACCAAACTCACACTCCTCTCACAATGTCCACTAGGACTACCAGCTCCTTGCCTCCAGGAGGGTCCAGTCAAAGAACTGGTACGCCTCCGCAGCGTTTTGGCGGGGTTACTCTTGTTACTTTTACTAAAGTATACTCTGTAAATCTGAAGGTCCCCAGTCGTCAATCCCAAATGCCTGCTGGCTACAAAGCGGCTACAAGAAGGTGGAGAATGTACAAGCGGTCTGGTGCTGCAGGAGCAAGTTGAGCATGAGAGCCAAAGAGGCCACTAAGCGTGCTCAGACGGTTCGGTAAAGCGGGCAGGACTCACAAGGCTTTCTCGCTGGGTGCCCTTCGTGCCTGTGTCACTACTTGCCAGTCAGAACCACAGAAACTCACAACAAGTGCTCGGACCTTGTGTAGCCAAGCCCTCCTCAACCCAGCATGTGCATGGATGCACCCCGGGCCGGAACGCCCGCAATTCCTGAAACTGTCTGGATGAAGTCCCTATGCCATGAACGCAGCATATACTGCGAGGTATGTATGAGCGATGATCTGCCATCCTGTTTTCTGGATCATTTCGCTTTGTATTTAATTTCCGTTCCCCGAACATCCCCGAACCATCGCTGAGATTGTCTTGGCACGAACCGCTTCGGATACCTCAGCATACGCTGTCTGCGGCGTGGGGTCATAGGCAATCTGAAAAAGCTCTTTCGAACTCGATCAAGCCTTCCAGCCCTTTTTGTACTCGTTTTACATCCTCCTTGAAGCAGCCTTCCTAAACACATTCAACAAGTTTCCACTTAAGCTGTTTCGCGTCTTCTGCAACCCTTCTCAAACCTTCGCAAACACGTCGCAAAACTCCGTGAAAACTGTTTGCAACCCTCTCGAGACCATCTCAAAGCCAGCAAGCTACATGCCCAATGAACGCAGAGGATTCAGGAAGTTGACAAAGTCGACCGCCCTTCCCCCCAATGAACGCATGGATTTTACAGTCAGCTACGAAAAACAGCAAAAAGCAGTACACAAGTATCGAAATCCCCAGGGAAGGCTTGGGCTCAACATGCCTGACAACATCATCCAACATGGTTGCTGAAGGGTCACCGCCAAACGCAAGCAAAACACGGAATCAAGCTTTACGACACAGCGGCGACAGTGTCAACAAGCCCATGCATTCCCTACAGAATATCGGTTTGCATTTGCAACACTGATCACTTAGCGATTGCTTCGCCCGAGGGAAACGGGTCGACCTCCTAAAAGGCTTCCCCTGCAGTGATTTGCCTTGTCGCAATGAAAAGGTCAACTTTCCATGTTGCGTGTAGGACTACCAGCTCCTTGCCTCCAGGAGGGTCCAGTCAAACAACTGGCGCGCCTCTGCAGCGGTTTAGTTTAGCGGGGTTACTCTTGTTACTTTTACTATAGTATACTCTGTAAATCTGAAGGTCCGCAATCGTCAATCCCAAATGCCTGCTGCAGCGCCCCTTCAAACTGCCGGGTCTTGGGGAGAGGATGTTAGAGCAATCCGTGTCTGCGGGGGATTAAGACGCTTGGAGCCCTCAGCTTCAGGATCAAGGCTACAAAGCGGCTATGGGAAGGTGGGGAATGTACAAGAGCTCTGGCGCTGCAGGGTGCCCTTCGTGCCTGTGTCACGACTTGCCAAGTCAGAAGCGCAGAAACTCACAACAGCTGCTCGGACCTTGCGTAGCCAAGCCTTCCTCAACCCAGCATGGGCATGGATGCACCCCGGGCCAGAACGCCCGCATTTCCTGAAACTGTGAACGCAGAGGTGTCGACCGTTACGCCACAATGCCCCGAACCTTCGCTGAGATTGTCTTGGCACGAACCGCTTCCGCTGCCTCGCTGTCGGCAATCTCGGCGGCCTGCGGCATCTTGGGATTTTGCGCGATCTTACGTTTCTGAAGAGCTTGGATTTAGAAGGCTAAAAGGCGCCCCTGGCAAGAAATCATTGTTGCTTGAGTTTAATCACAGTCTGTTTTTCTGGTACATCGGGGAAGAAGGTTCTGAACACCCTTTCCAACTCTTGAACCCTGAAGCCCTCTTTGAACTCTTTTTCTGTCTCACGAAGTCTCAAACAGGGTGTTGACTGCTTGTTGCAAACTGAGCATTGGCTATGTCTCTAAACACGGTCTTGGCATGTCCTCTTCGGCTGAGCCACTGAACAAAAGCGAACGAAACTTTGCCGAATGGCAAGTTCCTGAAACTAAATGCCCAAGCCCTGGCAAGAGCCAGGGCGACCCACGGGAGTTTAGCGATAAAGCTTAGGTCCGCATCTCTCTATTCTCTCAATGGTATAAGTCTAGGACTGTGCATTCGGGTGTGGCGTTTGCGGGAGTTAGCAACAGCTGAAGCTTCGGCGATCACGGTTGTTAAGCCTTGGGACTGTCAGGCGTTTCTGTGCACCCGTCTAAACCCATGCATCTGTGACGGCTGTAGACATCATGTTGCTCTGCCATGCTTCTCTGCTGCGCACGCCAGACGGGAAACTTTGAGAACGCCCCTACCACCATACCAACCCCAGGACTCCTTGAAAGCCATGGCACACACACAGCAACGAATCCAAACAGCGGGCTTCCCAAACGAACTTGAGCCAAGCGCTTGGGACTTGTGGTTCTGTTCTCTGAGTGCATGCAGGAATTGTAGTAGGAGAGTAGTGGTGGCAGTAAAGCGATATTGTAGCAGAGGTACTGCCTGCTACTGTAGCAGTGGTAGATCTCGAGTTGGAAGTCTAAGGTCCGAGCTAGGGAGTTCAGGGATGTTGGGATGATGATTCGGGATGTGCCATGGTTGCCAGATGATTGTTGTCAATTGAAGTGTCGAAAGGATTTACGGAGGTCAGTTCACAGCAATCGGTGACGTCAATGATCTCTTCCCCCCTGGTGAACCCCATGCACCTGCTGGAAGCACGTCGAAGAGACACAGCTGGCAGCTTTTGGTATAGACTGAAGTTCATGAAGGCCAAAGAATCCAAGCCTCAAAGGCTGAACCGTAAAACCTAAACCAACGAGTTCCTGGCATCGCTTTTGGCCTTTAGACTTCCCAGCTTCGCAGCCTCCTTCGACCCCAGTGCTCAAGAGTTCCTGACGTCCCTGTACTGCGTCCGCAGCCCTTCGCAAGCATTAGCCAACTACACGTCTGGGCTTGCGGGCTCGGGGTTTATTGAGGTTAAGTGTGGCACGTATCTTCCATACACTGTCCTTGATAAACATGCTTGCCGGAAGCCGTACGAAACCTTATCATCGATGTTGCTTGGGGCCCCAGACAGACCCTAGACCCTGAACCTCACGCCCACGTGTGCGGTCCCAAAGGCTGCAAGCAGTCTGCCGCGGCCCACGACCCGAGCAATCCTCATGTCATGTCTAGTGATTTCTTGAGCCGTTGCTGGAAGTCTGCACCTTGCAACTTTCTCACCCAGTTGCGGCAGACGATGGCCCTTTTTGTGACACGAGGGTTCAGCGCAGGATTGCAAGGAGTACCTTTGCTCGGATGCTAATTAGCGGCATCAGGCCGCAGGGAGTATCTGGAAACAGCCCTGGCACACGGGATGACTACTCGATATCTCTCAATGTGGCAGGTGAGCTTTGGGAGTTTTTGCCGGGGTGTCGGAAGATCTATTCCAAGAAGCTGAGGCTGCAGAAGCTGAGGCTTCATAAGGCAAGTGTGACAAAGTTTTGTAGCGGATCCCGACTGCGCACGCAATGCGATATTGGGCCTTCGGTCTAAACCGAAAAGTGTGCTTCCTGCGACGCTGCGAGCAGCCAGGGTTTCTGAAGATAAACTTTCTTGGGATGCCCGGGGCGCCTGCAGGCCTGTAGCTTCGACGGGAGATCTCGGTCCTCTGCTTTTTTGTACGCAGGTCCACCGCTGTCGCTCTGCAAGGCAGGCATCACGTTAGCAGTCGGCGCAGGACTCACGGACTTGACCTTGGTGGTGGAAAACAAGACGGGAAGCCAGGGTACACTTCACAAGGATTTAGGGTTTCGGGTTTAAGGATTCTTCTTGCCTGCGCCACGCACAACTGCTGGCTGGGCTTCGTTTAAGGTTGCCACGCAGCCCCGACAGCGAAGCCTTTTGAAAGCCAAACACGGAAAGGAGCGAATCGGCATCAAAAACGGGGGAAACAATGCAGTGAGGACCGTAAACCCTAAACCCTAACCCTCAGTTTGCAAATGGTTTGGCCTCGGCCATCTGACGGTACCATGCATGAGCCCGCACCTTGGGTGGGGGGGGGGGGGGGGGCGTTTAAAAGCATGTAGGTGTAGCCCTGTTCTCTGGTGATGCTCTCGACCAACACGACCTACCCCGACCCAAACACTTTGACATTTGAGACCCTGGGCCGGCCCTGAACCACGAGGCTTCGAGCGCCGGACATCAGCAATCGTGAAACGCTTGGCAGGGTCAACTGCTAGCAGGTTGGCAATGAGGTCCTGACGAAGGGGTGTACTTGAGCGCTACTCCTCCGTCCCAAAGTGTATACTTGCCGGGCACACCCATTCTACTGAGACTAAAAGTTCCGACGGGGAAAGCAGATTCGCCTTGTCCACTGTCGCAATACAACAAGCTCAATCCACTTTTGCTGATGGAACCGAAGCTCAGCTGGCCTTTGTAGCATGACATGTTCATAAACCAAGCGCTGCCTTTAAGATTGATTCAGGAATGTGGCCACTGTTTTGCGATGCAATCGCCAACCCGAGAAGCCTGCTGGCCGCTATGTGGTGGCTATTTTCCGGTGCAATCGCTGTGTTTGCCGCTTCGTGGCCACTTGCACTAGGCCTGCTGGCCGCATGTTTTGCGGTGCAAGTATCTCTCCTCATGTGTGTCCTCCCATATCCGTCCTCCACCTATCTGTCCTCGTTCCTGTGCTATCTCGCGTGTGGCCACAATAGCTGTCCTACCAGTCTAACAACCCCACTGAGGGTGGGGAATACTTAGTGTCAAATTATGCGGCATGAAGGCTTTCGGATGCAACATCACCATGAAGCACCTCCTGTCCTGTATTTGGCATTTGACAGTCAAAGAATTAACCCGGTCCTTGACACTCAGTGAGAGGCACGGCGCGGACCGGTGGCCATAAACCATGGCCTCAGCGGCAAAGAGCATGGACAGCCCGTCGCAGCTTGATGGGCTTGGGCACAGGTCTGGGATTTTCAAGGCTGTGGCGGAAAGTGTGACACCGCAGCTCCACATATCACACGCTTGCGGGTCGTAGCCTCACATTGGATGTTATGGCTATGCAAGATCTACTGCAAGGTGGATCTCGGTAGCAGACCTTGTCCTCGAAACACTTCGGGCGCAGTGTGACCTTAGCTTTTGTTATAATGGAGACAGAGGGTAGGTGACTGCAGCACCATTGCCGGCACCGAGCCGCACGCCATTTCCGCACATTGTCATCAATAGCCGATCGTCATCGAAGTGCTGCGCAGTCCAGACAAGATGGCTCTTTGTACGTTACGTTGATGTGACATCGTAGCGTGATTCCGGGCTGCGCGCATTGCTCAAGCCGAAGTCAGCAATTTTGATGCAGCGGTGCCTCGCGTTCACAATTCACAACTGCATTTTTTGGATTCCAAGGTTGTTCTTCTAAACTACAATCATGTGTGCCCTGGACAAGGCCGCCGCTCGGACAAGCAAACGCCACGAGAACGCCGGTTGTTACGACTTCATCAACCAGCTCCCCACCCATGCGGTTGAAGCAACATCAGGAAGGGCTGCTTCGGGGTATGACCGCAACACCTCAACTGCGCACAAACGTGCTTTCGCATACTCATGGCAAAGCGGGCGCCTCATCCTGGAGTGCAGCTCTACCTCTCGAGAGCGGAGGACCTGCTTGCAAGTTGAAGAACTAGTGCATAGAATGAGTCTTTCGCTGCAAGCCGAAACAGTTTCAACCAGATCCGGAAGTTGCACCCCGTATTGAGGGAGCCCGGCTGCCGAGGAAGTGTTCGGCCAGCCTCTGGAATTCTCTCTTTAGAGAGAATTTTTGCTGCTGCGGTTTTGCCGGTGGGCATGTGCCTGCAACAGAAACGTTGTACAGCGTCCAATCTTAATCTTGAACCTGCCCGCTCGCGCCTGCAAAGTTGCACCTTCCCGTAGGCGGTGCCTTCGCCTTAGGCAGGCAACTACATCTGTTGGTGATGCTTCGCGATCAGTTGTGGTTTAGATTACGGGTCCTCTTTTGTGTGGGCTCGCAGCTGATTAAGCAAAACGATCTGCTTGCTGGGAGGTCGTTCAAGTGAGAGATTCCAATCGGATGCCGTTGAGCATCGCTCTTCTGGCAACGCGTGCTCTTCAAACATGCGACGCTGGAGGCTGTTACAGCGCAGCTTGTCTCCCACCCCTTAACACCCCAGCAGCAGCCCTCGTTTTACTCCTTCGCGCAGGGGCAGGGGAACTGAGCAGCGGAGCAGCGCAAAACGGCACTCGGGTCATTGGCTTTGGGATGGCTTGTGCCGAGCAGGCTGTCCCAGTCCGGTTGCTCTGTTTTCGTTTAACAACTTTTGCGTCCAACCTGAACAGGCTTCTCGATTCTCCACAGTTGGGCAGCGTGCCTTTTTGAAACAAGAAACTGCACTGCACTTTCAGCCCTGGCAAGAGACAAGTGACGAGATAGAGTTGTGCAAGCGGGCAGTCGTTGCGCCCTCCACGTCAAAGAGGGAAGAAGAGGGAAGTCCTGAATTGTCCGCCTTCTTCATATGGGCGTCGCTGCGTCTGGCCGTTTTGGCTTTCCCGAAAAAGACTTCGCCGGAAATGCCAAAAAGCTGCCGTCCTGGAGAGAGGGAGTTGTTTTCAAGTTGAAAGCAAAGTGCACGAGATCCAAACCCCCTGAAAGAATGGTAGCCCAGAAGCCCCATGAAACGAATCTCTCGGCTATGTGGGACAGAATTCTTAGCAGCTCAGTGCCGCGCCAAGTGCGGGCCCAAAGATGTAGTTCTTGAGGGGCTGGGCATCCTGAATTGGGCAACAAATTACGCTTCAAGAAAACCTCGGACGCATCGGGCCAGACGGCTCTCCGGGTGCCTGAAAGTCTCGTGGGTCTTCTTGTTTGGCCTCATGAGGCGTCTGTTCACACTTCCACTGCGCATGGTATCCTGCGAGGAGCAGGCTCCCACACGCTTGGAGGCCCCATTTTGTCCGCCTCCTGGCAAAAAAGGGAGAGGGAGGGGGGACGGAGAAATTCACACACTCTAAACTTTAGCTGCAGCTTAAGATAGAGACATATTATGGAGAGTTAAATGCAGCGAAAAAGGCAACACGTCGCTTTTTGGGTCGCTGATTTTTTGTCGCTTTTTTTTCGCTTTTTTCCTAAAAAAACGCGAAAAAGAAGCGAGAAAAAAGCGAATAAAAAGCGACCCAAAAAGCGACCCAGCAGCCACAAACAACGAAAACAAACAAAACAAAAGCACACATTTTTCTTGCTTTTTTAGAGTCATTTTTTTGTTTGCTTAAGGGTCTTTTTTTTGTCATTGTTTTTGCATATTTTGAGTAGTTGGGCTTTTTTTCGCTTTTTGGATTACATTTTATTCGCATTGTTTTCGGAAATGAATCATTTCCAGGATTTCATAGAAGTAGCTAACAAGCCGCGTCACAACGATATAATCTCATCTACAACACGCCAGGTCCAGGCACAGGCTGATGAGGCTCACCCTGGAGCAGAGACCCAGCCGAAGGCAGGTCCGTGCTGCCATCGTCGGCTGACTCCTTTTGCTTCTAGAGAATCCGTGACCGCATGCCAAAGTCAAGTCCCAGTGTCGTCTCGCACAGAGGAATCTGAATCCATCCTGAGCTAGCAAAGGGCAACTCAAGAGAAGCCCTACACACGGAAAACGCGAGTATGCCAAGTATGATTCCACCCACTCTCTCATTGCAGCCGATCTGCCTTTCAGGTCCCAGAGCGGCAAACTCAAGGCAATCCCTGGAGCCTTGACCTGGATTTGAAGGCCTTGGCTGCAAAGACAAGGTGCTGCAATCGCCTCAGTTCACTCGAACTCTTGGCACATCACCATCATCTCATATAAGATCCGGTGAGGTTGTACGTGATCTATGCCTCGTAGCACTTGCTCAGCATTCAATCTCCACCACTCCGCTCCACACTAAGTGCACTCTACTCCACCCCAAGTACTCCCATTGGAATGTTCCCTTTATTCTCACAGTCCTAAAAAGGGATTCTGGTACCCCTTTTATGATCCCGATTAAGGACTGTCAGTAGGGGAACGTCGAATTTGGCAGGGCATCAATCTCAGTGACATTCTTCCAAGCAAGCGAATACTCCACTCCACCCTGCTCTCCGACGCTCTCCAACCCTCTCTCACTCACTCTCTCTCTCTCTCTCTCTCTCTCTCTCTCTCTCTCTCTCTCTCTCTCTCTCTCTCTCTCTCTCTCTCTCTCTCTCTCTCTCTCTCTCTCTCTCTCTCTCTCTCTCTGTCACTATCCCTCTCTCTCGCTCGCTCTCTCCCTCTCTCCCTCTCTCCGTCTCCTTCCTCCGTTCCCCCCTTCCCCCCTTCCTCCCTTCCCTTCCTCCCTTCCTCCCTTCCTCCCCTTCTTCCTCCCCTTCCTCCTCCCCTTCCGCCTCTTCCGCCCCTTCCGCCCCTTCCTCCCCTTCCTCCCCTTCCTCCCCTTCCTCCCCTTCCTCCCCTTCCTCCCCTTCCTCCCCTTCCTCCCCTTCCTCCCCTTCCTCCCCTTCCTCCCCTTCCTCCCCTTCCTCCCCTTCCTCCCCTTCCTCCCCTTCCTCCCCTTCCTCTTTCCCCTTCCTCTCCATCCTCCCTTCCTCCCTTCCTCCTTTTCCCTTCCCCCCTTCCCGCCCCTTCCTCTTCCCTTTCTCCTCCTTTCCGCCGCCTTCTTTCCTTTCCGCTCCGCCCTTCCGCCCTTACCCCCCCGCCCTTCCCTTTCTTTACCGCCCTATCTTTCTTTCCCTTCCTCCTCCCTTCCCGCCCACTGCCTTCCCTCCCACTCCCCCTACTCCTTACTCCCTCCCTCCCCTCCCTCCCCCTTCCCTCCCCCTCCCTCCCTCTCTCTCTCTCCTCTCTCCTCTCTCCTCTCTCTCTCTCCTCTCCTCCCCTCTCTCTCTCACAAACTCTCTCTCCTCTCTCCTCTTCCCTCTCTCTCATCTTCCTCTCTCCTCTCCCCTTCCCCTCTCTCCTCCATCGTCTCTCCATCTCCTCTCTATCTCCTCCTCGTCTCCTCCCTCCCCTCTCTCTCTCTCTCCCTCTCTCTCCTCTCCTCTCTCTCGTCTCTCTCGTCTTTTCCCCCCTCTCCTCCCTCTCACTCTCCTCTCTCATCTCTTCATCTCTCTCTCTCTCTCTTCTCTCTCTTCTCTCTCTTCTCTCTCTCCTCTCTCTTCTCTCTCTTCTCTCTCTTCTCTCTCTTCTCTCTCTCCTCTCCCAGCCTCTCTTTCTCCTCTCTGTTTCTCCTCTCTGTTTCTCCTCTCTGTCTCTCCTCCCTCTCTCTCTTTCTCTCTCTCTCTCTCTCTCTCTCTCTCTCTCTCTCTCTCTCTCTCTGCATCCTGAATTGAGGGTTCAGGGTTTAGGGTTCAGTGTTTGAGTTGTGCCTAAAATTCACAAGAACCTTCACGCGTTTCGCCTATCATTTAAGTGCTTTTGTAGTGGCAGGCGCAGCATTTTCGTGGCCTGGGGTTATGATTTGATAGTTGCTTGCGCTCGTACATGTTGAGGATTCTTTCGGTTTTTTCCACGATTCTACTGTGCAGGGCAGTAAAAGCGAGTGCAGCAGTGCTGAATGCACTGCGCAGGCTAGTCGCAAGCAGGTATGGACACAGTCTTGTTCAAAAACAGTTTGCGGAGCGAAGCCACTGCGCAGGCAGTACGCTCTGTAGATGCGGAAAACATTCAGTACTGACTGCAGCCCACTTCCACGCCAAAGAAAAGCCGCGTAGGGCATGTCCACATTGGCCCTTGCGCCGTACCTCCGAAAGGCTGTCACGATTGCTTGTGGTCACCTTCTTGGTCACTTCCTGATTGTGGAATTGTGAGCGCCGCATGCTGTGCAGGGGAGCGCGGGGAGCGCACTTGTGAATGCTGTTGTTCCGGAGGGAGCCTTCGAAGCGCCAAAGAAACACAGACTGAAAAGCGCGCCCTTATTTTCGTAAACCCCCCGAGGGCATCGGGGCTTCTCTTAGGCTTGCACGGACTCCATCATCGCACAAGGGAAGCCCTCAGGTCGTCCAGGGTCGTCCGAATGTAGATTATGGAGCATGATCAAGCCGATGTTCAACACATTCAACGCTGAGCTTCAGGCAACTGCCCTCCAACCACTGCCAAAGCACCATGGTCGGAAAATGTCACGCAGCGTCCGAATCCTGCAGATCTTAGGGCAGGTGAAGCACCCTACTCGCACAAATACTGACTCACTTTCCACACAACTTTCGTAGTGAAGTCACTCCGTGTTCTGAGGCTGATGCAGCAAGGCCAGCGTGAACATTGGTGAAACTCGCGGGGCAGCCTCAAAAAGCACTTCCGAGCCAGCTAATGTCCACCAAAGAACCTGTTCCAACCTCTTGAGCGAATTGCCCTTCTGCGCAGAAACGCTGGTGGAAACACGCGTCGAGCCTCAAAATCTGGCGCCACTCTTTGTAGCAGTTTGGTAGCACCTCGAAGGCAGACAGCGCTGAAGACACAAGTCGAGAGCACACAGGACGTTGAATCCAAGATCCGGGCAGAAAGCTGAGCATCGCCCAGGTTTCTGCGGCAAAGGGCTTAGCGCTGCTTAACGGTGATTGGGGAGTTCGATCCGTCGGCACCATCTCAACATGCTGCCACTCAACCTGTCTGCGTATCTTCCAAATACTTTGGCAAGGCAAACGAACGTTTAGGAATCAGGTGCAAACATCTGGGTCCTTCTCGAAGGAGAAGGCCGCTAGGCGAAGGTCATTGGACAAATATGCCTAGCAACTGTGGATGCGGACATGCACTCACAGGTCTGTGTCGCTCCAAGTCTGCACACACAGTACAGAGCTTAGGCAGGGGCATCTGTCATGTGAATGCTTTTTTTTTGGTTTTGATTTTTGCTTTCCCATTGCAGCATTGGCTGCCCCACCGCCATCCTCCTGAAACCACTGCAGAACATAGCACACCAGCGTGAGTACTCTTGATCTGTTTCCAAAACACGAGGTGGCCGAGGGCCTCACAGCCTGGACAGCGATGCTCTTGGGGGCCCCCTGGCAACAGCAACGCAGCGAATCGACTCAGACCCAGTCGCTTCCGAAAGCTTGAAAGATTAAACTTAGGTTCGAAATATCTCATGGCCTTCGGACCCTAGTCGACTCCCCAGAAGCCGCTCTCAACACCTCAGCACTTGGATCAAGATGCACTCATCTCAGCTCTCAAATCTTCCAGCTCAGCATGACACCCAGGATTGCGGGTGTTGGCAGCTTCGCCACTGCCTCCTTAGAGACTCATGCAGGATGATGGATGCAGTCCTAGAGGCCTCGTGGGCGGGGCGGCAATTGCTGGTGCATGACTCAAGTTCGTTCTTCACGCCGTGCTATTCCTGCAGTACTCCCGTGTAGATGCCAAAACTCATGGATGTCGCACGGTACGGAGAGTACCAAAAGGAGATGTAATTAAAGTTCTTAGGGGAGACACGGGATATGTTAGAAACTTGGAGAAGATGCAAATACTTATAGCGGGTTGAAATGACTTACTTTGAGGCGTCTCGATGCGAAGTTATAAGAACTTAGAGGGCAAGTAATACGAACTTGCATGTCCGCTTACTTTTTTGCGTGCGTGTTTTTAGCTGTCGTTTCGAGCAAGTTCTGTTTGCACGCTTGTTTTTTGTTTGGGGGGGGGGGGGTGAAGTTTGAGGCTGCAGGGATCTCAGGGCCTTAACTGTTTGCTTCTGGAGCGCCGGGCGGGGGGGGGGGAAGTTTAAGGCTGCAGGGATGTCGGGGGGCCTTCACTGTTTGCTTCTGGAGGGCTGGAGGGGGGGGGTTGAAGTTTAAGGCTGCAGGGATCTCGGGGCCTTAACTGTTTGCTTCTGGAGGGCTGGAGGGGGTGGGGGGGTGAAGTTTAAGGCTGCAGGCATCTCGGAGCCTTAACTGTTTGTTTCTGGAGGGCTGGAGGGATCTCGGGGCCTTAACTGTTTGCTTCTGGAGGGCTGGGCGAGGGGGGGGGGGGTTGAAGTTTGAGGCTGCAGGGATCTCAGAGCCTTAACTGTTTGCTTCTGGAGGGCTGCAGGAGGGGGGGGGAGTTGAAGTTTAAGGCTGCAAGCATCTCGGGGACGTTGACTCATGGCATCGGAGGGTCAAGTCAATCACACTGCCGACGTGAAATGGCAGTGGGTCAAAACTCGGGTTGTCGCGGGGGGTCCCCCCCTCCCTCTGTTACAAGCCTTGTCGCGGGCAGGTTGTTTCATACCTTTGTCGCGCCGCTACTTTGAACCCAATTTTCTTAGTTGGGTTTTGTAAGGGTTTAGGGTAAAGGGCTTAGGTTTAGGGTTGGGGTTTCGGATGAAGGGTTTAGGGACCGCAGGGATTTTACCGGAGAGCCATTAAACCCTGAACCCTGTAAATATAAACCCTGGGCTTCTCGTTCAAGGTTGTTCTATGGGTGGGCACCTGCTGGCTCGAGCAGTCGCGCGGGTTGTCGCGGGTATGTCGCGCCCTGTCGCAGGCCTTGTCGCGGACTGAGAGTGAAAGTTGCTGCAGACACGCATCAAGGTCGCATCGAGATTGGCAATGAGAAAATTCAATGGTATTGCTGTCTTGTCCGGGGGGGGGGTTGTAGCCTTGTCGCGGGGGGGGTTGTCGCGGACACGGCCGGTCTGTTACAAACCTTTGTCGCGGAGGGACCCCCCGGTGCCTGTTACAAGCCCGGAAAAAAAACTCACAGCCAAATTGAATTTGCCCAGGTCCTGCCTCAGCGATCTGCTTCTCTGGCTGCTGCGAGGCACAGGTCTGCATGAAGCTTTCGGGGACCTGCACGACTGATGTCTTGAAGCCGTTGCGAAGTGGGGCCTT
>CAJNDS010001634.1:0-12399 GCA_905221605.1 Symbiodinium natans | reverse complement strand
CGGCCTTCGCCAGCCGGCTTTGGCTGCTCTTCCAGCTCTGCGAGTTAGAAGGAAACCAGCGGGCCGCACGCGACCCAGCCTGGGCCGCTCTGCTGGCACGCGTTCGGGTGGGACAGCAGACCGACGCCGACATTGAGGTGCTGCGGAATATGGTGATCAAGAAAGGCAGCAAGAAGCGGCCCGCCCCGAAAGCCGTGAACCTATACGCCACTCGCCAAGCAGTCGCCGAAAGCAACCGCCGCTACAAGGAAGAGCACGTCTTGAACACAGGAGAACAGCTACACGATTGCCCAGCTGTCGACACCAACGTCAAGACCGGTGTGCCGCTGTCTCCAGATGCCGTCTGGGCCGAGCCGGAGAACACGGGTGGCTTGGTAGGCCTGCTGCAGGTGGACATTGGGCTCCGTGTCATGCTCAGATACAACATCGACGTGCGAGATGGCTTGGTCAATGGCGCCTGTGGCACGGTGGAGCACATTGACACCGAGAAAGCCGGCGGGGAAGTCGAGAGGATCTGGGTTTCTTTCGAGAAGAATGCTGGGGCCACTTGGCGAGCAGAGCACGAAACTTCCTGTGTGGCAATCTCGAGGCGCTCGGCCACGTACCTTGACAGAGACGGCAGCAAGGCATCGAGGCATCAATTCCCGCTCGTTCTCGCCAAAGCCATCTCGATCCACAAGAGCCAGGCAGCTACCTGTAAGGACGGAGCGCATACCCGCCTCGATCACACCATCTTCGCAGAAGGTCAAGCCTACGTCGCCCTGAGCCGCTGCCCCGAACAGGCACTCTGCAGCTTGGAGCTCTTCAACCCCAAGGCTTTGCGGTTCAACGCCAACGCAGAGTGGGCCCTGACCAAGCTGAAGGCGCAGCAAGCCGACCGGGACGGCCCGGATCTCTGGAAGGCGTTGTTCAAGCCGGAGCAGAACAAGGAGTTCTATGAAAGACGACTAGCTGAGATGGGGACGCCCGACTGGAACCGTCTCAAGCCAGACCACGGCGAGCGCATCGAGCGGCCCTGGTGTTGTGCACTATGCGGCACGGAGGCTCCCAACACCAAAGCTGCCATCAAGGCTCATAAGCGCAAGTGCCCGGCCAAGCCACCAGCCAAGACGAACGCCAAAAGCAAAGCAAAGGCCAAAGCAAAATGCAAAGCAAAGTTCGTCTTCATGGGCCTAGGCAACCGGGCTGCAGAAAGCTCTTGCGCGGCCGGGTCTTTGGCCAAGATGCAACGGACAGGCAGCCGACCCGATCAAGACACACCTGCAGGCCTGTATTTTGAGGCGCAAGAGCAAGCTCTCTGCGGCATGCACGCCCTGAACATGGCCTTGGGGGCAGCCTTCTTCACTGAAGCGGACATGGACAACGCCGTGCAGGTTGTCCTCGAAGAAGGTGGGGTGGAACGAGGTGAAGCTGCAGAGGACCACGCGGCGCCAGGTGGCTTCTACTCCTCGGAAGTGCTTGCGCAGGTACTGCAAACCAAAGCCATGGCTGCTTTTGGTCGTGTGAGGTGGCAAATGGACCTTCAACCCGTCGTGAGCAAGCACGATCTGGAAGCAGCTGCCGGGGCGGTGCAGAACCGGGACAACGCACACTGGGTGGCATATCGATATTTCCATGAGAAGATCTTCAGTTTGGACTCCCTGGCTCGTACCCGCAGAGCAGAGCAGATACCGGAAGCCGTCTTCTTGGCGGAGCTCGCTCGACATCCCGCGACCTACTGCATCCGAGAGGTCTAGCCGCGGATGCCATCTCCTAACAATGTTGTGATGCCGCGAGGACACCTCTGGTGCTCCACGCCAACGTTTCACCCCCCCACAGACCAGCGTTCTCACGCGAGATCGCACAAGGCAAGGCAGAAACCAAGGCGCCAGCTCATTCTCATGTGATGGATGGATGTGTGGCAAGACTGGCGCCCCAGCAAACCTGAGCAACAACTGCGCCGCTCTTCTCTGCGGGCTCAAGATTAGAGTTACCCCAAACAAAAGACATGGTTTTCTTTCAGAAACCTATCCAAAAAGCTAGACGAGGTGTCGAAACAATCAAATCAATATCACCATGACAAGACGAAAGACAAGAATTACAAGCATTGGCTGTCAAGAACCAACATGCTCAACTTCTCCTGGCCCAGAACTGCAGACATGGACAGAAGACCACCAGACCTTCAAGCATCATGTCCGTCTCTTCCACGGAGTTCAGAAAGGTTTTAATGAATTGTTATATCAAATGTTGCCGAAGAGACACCTCCAGCAACAAATCAAATTCTTTTCCTCCCCGAGAAGGCTCAAGAGATCGTGGGACCGAAAATATTGCCCTTTCCACCCCAAATAGTCCGGACACAATATCCGATTTCATAGAACTGAAATCCGAATTTGCAAAAACAATACCAATATTAATTGAAATTCCTCTATATTCTCTGAAATTTCGAGGGGGTGAAATGAACCATTATCATTCTAAAGAATTGCAATCCAAAAAATTATTCAAATTACAAGATATGTAATTCAAATATTCGTGGAAACATATCAATTGTAATAATATATCGAAACTTCGAGGCTAACACCCACAGACAAGGGTCAACAAAGATTCGGGACATCAGGAGAATTATAATGAATACCCTCAAAAAGAACTCCCAGATCTTCAAGATTTTAATTCTGGAGGTTTTGATCAATTATCCAGAAGTCCCCAGATCTTCCAAATTTGAATTCTAAAGATTTTTGGAGGACTTATTCAGATATCCAGTATTTATCAAATCCTTCAAAATTTGAATTCCGAAAATTCCAGAGGTTTTGAATCGATATCCAAAGATCCCCAGGCCTTCTAAATTTGAATCCTGGAGGACTGCAGGAGATTTTGATCAATTATCCAGAAATCCCCAGATCTTCCAAATTTGAAATCTAGAGTTTTGGGATCCATATCCAAAGATTCCCAGGCTTTCAAAATTTTAATTCTTGAGGTTTTGGGCCGATACAGACCTTCAAAATTTGAATTCTGGCGCAACCCCCCCCACCCCAGCCCCCCATCCCCCCCAGCCCCCCCAAGCCCAACCAACAAAAATGTAAAACATTGAAAGGCAAAAAACAAAACCCGGCAAAACCCCCCAAACCCCCCCAAAACCCGACAAAACCCCCCAAAACCCGACAAAACCCCCCAAAACTCCGGACACAAACCCTATACAATTTCTATAAACCCTAAACCCTAAACCCTAAACCCTAAACCCTAAACCCTAAACCCTAAACCTAACCCTAAACCCTAAACCCTAAACCCTAAACCCTAAACCCTAAACCCTAAACCCTAAACCCTAAACCCTAAACCCTAAACCCTAAACCCTAAACCCTAAACCCTAAACCCTAAACCCTAAACCCTAAACCCTAAACCCTCAAGGCCAGGATAAATAGAAATTGTAGGTGTTTCATTACGAGCAGCTCGTGCAATAATCCTTCCCAACGCAGCCCCCCTCAGCCCCCCCAGCCCCCCCAGCCCCCCCAGCCCCTCCAGCCCCCTCCATCCACCCTCCAGCCCGTCCAGCCCCTTCAGTTTCCCTCCAGCCCAGCCCCAGCCCCTCCAGCCCCCAGCCCCTATAGCCCCTCCACTTTTTCCAGCTCTTGAGTTCCTCCAGCCCCTCCAGCCCCTCCAGCCCCTCCCTTCCAGCCCCCGCCCTGCAACCCAGCCTCAGCCCCTCCAGCCCAGCCCCTCCAGCCCCTCCAGCCCCTCCGGCCCCTCCAGCCCCTGCAGCCCCTCCAGCCCACCTCCGGCCCAAACCATTGGAGTAAAAGCAAAAAACGAAACCCGGCAAAACCCCCCAAAACCCCCCAAAACCCCCCAAAACCCCCCAAAACTCCGGACACAAACCCTATACAATTTCTATAAACCCTTAAACCCTAAACCCTAAACCCTAAACCCTAAACCCTAAACCCTAAACCCTAAACCCTAAACCCTAAACCCTAAACCCTAAACCCTAAACCCTAAACCCCTAAACCCCTAAACGTGGTTGGTGGTTGGAGGTTGGTGGTTGGTGGTTGGGGTTTGGGGGTTAAGGGTTGGGGGTTGGTGGTTGGGGTTTGGGGGTTAAGGGTTGGGGGTTAAGGGTTGGGGGTTAGGGGTTGGTGGTGGGGAGTTGGTGGTTAAGGGGCGGGGCCGCGCGGACGCGCGCGTGTGCGGAAAGTGAAAACACAACTACCACTACTACCACTACTACCACTACTACTACTACTACTACTACTACTAGTACTAACACTACCACTACTACTACTACTACTACTACTACTACTACTACTACTACTACTACTACTACTACTACTACTACTACTACTACGACTACTACTACTACTAAACCCTAAACCCTAAACCCTAAACCCTAAACCCTAAACCCTAAACCCTAAACCCTAAACCCTAAACCCTAAACCCTAAACCCCTAAACCCTAAACCCTAAACCCCTAAACCCTAAACCCTTAAACCCTAAACCCTAAACCCTAAACCCTAAACCCTAAACCCTAAACCCTAAACCCTAAACCCTCAAGGCCAGAATAAATAGAAATTGTAAGTGTTTCATTACGAGCAGCTCGTGCAATAATCCTTCATCCTTCACAGTGCAAAAATATTCCCCTCTCAGCCCACTTGCCCCTCCAGCCCCTCCAGCCCCTCCAGCCCCCTCCAGCCCCCTCAACCCCCAGCCCCTCCAGCCCCCAGCCCCTCCAGCCCCTCCAGCCCCTCCAGCCCCTCCAGCCCCTCCCAGCCCCTCCAGCCACTCCGGCCCCTCCGGCCCTTCCAGCCCCTCCAGCCCCTCCAGCCCCTCCAGCCCCTCCACCTCCACCTCCAGCCCTCCAGCCCCTCCAGCCCTCCACAGCCTCCAGCCCCCCTCCAGCCCCTCCAGCCCCTCCAGCCCCTCCAGCCCCTCCAGCCCCTCCAGCCCCTCCAGCGGCTCCAGCCCCTCCAGCCCCTCCAGCCCCTCCAGCCAATCCAGCCAATCCAGCTCCAGCCCCTCCAGCCCCTACAGCCCCGCCAGCCCCTCCAGCCCCTCCCCCAGCCCCAGCCCCACAACCCCAAGGACAAAAGCAAAAAACAAAACCCGGCAAAACCCCCCAAAACCCCCCAAAACCCCCCAAAACCCCCCAAAACTCCGGACACAAACCCTATACAATTTCTATAAACCCTAAACCCTAAACCCTAAACCCTAAACCCTAAACCCTAAACCCTAAACCCTAAACCCTAAACCCTCAAGACCAGGATAAATAGAAATTGTATGTGTTTCATTACGAATAGCTCGATTCCTGCAGGCAAAGAGGTTTAAGTAAATTGAACATATTGGCACAGTTGACCCCTGCAAACCCTTATCCTGGCTCACTAGTTACCTCAACTAGGGAGGAGAAGGCCAAGCTCCTTGATTGCATTCACACAAGCCCCGATCCCTGACCCAAATTCAGGAGGCTAACGCAAGGCTCGTATTCACACAGGCTTTGATCACATCCCGACCTGGAATGCAAGGCTCCCGACCCAGTTGTGGGGGGGGGGGGGAACGCAAAGGCTCCTTCAGTTACATAAGCCCTGCTCACACACCGACCCAATTAGGGAGGTGAATACAAAGGCTCCTTGGCAGCATTCACACAGGCTCTGATCACATCCCGACCCAATTAGGGAGGGGAACGCAAAGGCTCCATGGCTGCATTTACACAGGCCCTCATCACATCCCGACCCAATTAGGGAGGGGAATGCAAGGCTCCTTGGCTGCATTTACACAGGCCCTGATCACATCCCGACCCAATTAGGGAGGTGAATACAAAGGCTCCTGGGCTGCATTTACACAGACCCTGATCACATCCTGACCCAATTCGGGAGGTGAACACTGCATTTACACAGGCCCTGATCACATCCTGACCCAAAGTAGGGAGAGAAACAAAAGGCTCCTTGGCTGCATTTACACAGGCCCTGATCACATCCCGACCCAATTAGGGAGGTGACTACAAAGGCTCCTTGGCAGCATTCACACAGGCCCTGATCACATCCCGACCCAATTAGGGAGGGGAATGCAAGGCTCCTTGGCTGCATTGACACAGGCCCTGATCACATCCCGACCCAATTAGGGAGAATCACAAGGCTCCTTGGCTGCATTTACACAGGTCTTGATCACATCCCGACCCAATTAGGGAGGTGACTACAAAGGCTCCTTGGCAGCATTCACAGAGGCCCTGATCACATCCCGACCCAATTAGGGAGGGGAATGCAAGGCTCCTTGGCTGCATTGACACAGGCCCTGATCACATCCCGACCCAATTAGGGAGAATCACAAGGCTCCTTGGCTGCATTTACACAGGTCTTGATCACATCCCGACCCAATTAGGGAGGTGAATACAAAGGCTCCTTGGCTGCATTTACACAGGCCCTGGTCACATCCCGACTCAATTAGGGAGGGGAATGCAAGGCTCCTTGGCTGCGTTTAGACAGGCCCTGATCACATCCCGACCCAATTAGGGAGATGAACACAAGCCTCCTTGGCAGCATTTTCACAGGCCCTGATCACATCCCGACCCAATTAGGGAGAATCACAAGGCTCCTTGGCTGCATTTACACAGGTCTTGATCACATCCCGACCCAATTAGGGAGGTGAATACAAAGGCTCCTTGGCTGCAGTTACACAGGCCCTGATCACATCCCGACCCAATTCGGGAGGGGAATGCAAGGCTCCTTGGCTGCATTTACACAGGCTGACCCAATTAGGGAGAGAAACACAAGGCTCCTTGGCTGCATTTACACAGCCCTTGATCACATCCCGACCCAATTAGGGAGGTAAATACAAAGGCTCCTTGGCAGCATTCACACAGGCCCTGATCACATCCCGACCCAATTAGGGAGGGGAATGCAAGGCTCCTTGGCTGCATTTACACAGGCCCTGATCACATCCCGACCCAATTAGGGAGGGGAATGCCAAGGCTCCTTGGCTGCATTCAAACAGGCCCTGGTCACATCCCGACCCAATTAGGGAGGGGAATGCAAGGCTCCTTGGCTGCATTTACACAAACCCTGATCACATCCTGACCCATTTAGGGAGGGCAATGCAAGGCTCCCTGGCTGCATTTACACAGGCCCTGGGAGGGGAATGCAAGGCTCCTTGGCTGCATTTACACAGGCCCTGATCACATCCCGACCCAATTAGGGAGAATCACAAGGCTCCTTGGCTGCATTTACACAGGTCTTGATCACATCCCGACCCAATTAGGGAGGTGAATACAAAGGCTCCTTGGCTGCAGTTACACAGGCCCTGATCACATCCCGACCCAATTCGGGAGGGGAACGCAAGGCTCCTTGGCTGCATTTACACAGGCCCTGATCACATCCTGATCCAATTAGGGAGAGAAACACAAGGCTCCTTGGCTGCATTTACACAGCCCTTGATCACATCCCGACCCAATTAGGAAGGTAAATACAAAGGCTCCTTGGCTGCATTTACACAGCCCTTGATCACATCCCGACCCAATTAGGGAAGGGAATGCAATGCTTCTTTGCTGCATTCACACAGGCCCTGATCACATCCGGACCCAATTCGGGAAGGGAATGCAAGGCTCCTTGGCTGCAGTCACACCACATCCGGACCTTGGCTGCATTTACACAGCCCTTGATCAATTAGGGAGGTAAATACAAAGGCTCCTTGGCAGCATTCACACAGGCCCTGATCACATCCCGACCCAATTAGGGAGGGGAATGCAAGGCTCCTTGGCTGCATTTACACAGGCCCTGATCACATCCCGACCCAATTAGGGAGGGGAATGCCAAGGCTCCTTGGCTGCATGCAAACAGGCCCTGGTCACATCCCGACCCAATTAGGGAGGGGAATGCAAGGCTCCTTGGCTGCATTTACACAAACCCTGATCACATCCTGACCCATTTAGGGAGGGCAATGCAAGGCTCCCTGGCTGCATTTACACAGGCCCTGGGAGGGGAATGCAAGGCTCCTTGGCTGCATTTACACAGGCCCTGATCACATCCCGACCCAATTAGGGAGAATCACAAGGCTCCTTGGCTGCATTTCGCACAGGTCTTGATCACATCCCGACCCAATTAGGGAGGTGAATACAAAGGCTCCTTGGCTGCAGTTACACAGGCCCTGATCACATCCCGACCCAATTCGGGAGGGGAACGCAAGGCTCCTTGGCTGCATTTACACAGGCCCTGATCACATCCTGACCCAATTAGGGAGAGAAACACAAGGCTCCAGGAAGATGGCACTGTCCTGGTGGAAGGAGTGCAGGGCAAGACCGCTTCCCCAGCTCGTCTAGACTGCTTGCACAAAGCCTTGCAAGAGCTGAAAGCGCAGCACCGCCTCTACCAGGCAAACCCAGCAGTGGAGGGAGCCTTAACAAGAATGGAAATCATCCTCGCTGGAAAAGTGCAGCCGTGTACAAGCGCAGCGGCAACGACAGACCGCGAAACCTCCCAAGGGCGCCAAACGGGGGAGTCCGGTGGCTCACACTCCTCGGCCTTGGGGGGCGAAGCGCAGCACTCGGAAAACGCAGCGGCCTCTGTCGAAACAATGGAAGAGAAGGAAGACAGGCTAGAGATGACGTACCTGATCCCCAAAGAGCTGAAAGCCCCCAGAGCGGACACTGTGGAGCTGCAGAAAATCCGAAGCACTTCGGAGCTCACGGACGACATGGACGTGAAGTTCTTCCCACACCTGTTTTCCACGGGCACAGGCGGATGGCAGAATGGATATGGAAGCTTCTCCCAATACGCTCGCAAGCTCTCGGGCAACATCAACGTGAGGATCGGCAACCAGCAGGCTCCAGGCGGGAAGACCAAGTACCAAGAGGGCAAAGGTCAGGTGTTTACAGCCCTGAGGGACATCCCAAAAAGCACCTGAGATTGCTTATCACTGAGCATTCTTTAGAGAAGAGAGCGCAGCGCAAGGCTCCTTGGCTGCATTTACCGGCCCTGATCACATCCCGACCGAACTAGGCAGGGGAACACAAGGCTCTGTGCCTGCATTTACAGGCCCTGATCACATCCCGACCCAATTAGGGAGGGGAATGCAAGGCTCCTTGGCTGCATCTGCACAGGTCCTGCTCACACCCTGAAGGGAACACAAGGCTCCTTGGCTTCATACACAGGCCCTGATCACATCCCTACCCAATTAGGGAGGCCAAGGCTCCTTGGCTGCGTTCACGCAGGCCCTGATCACATCCGACCCAGTCAGGGAGGGAATGCAAGGCTCCTTGGCTGCATTTACACAGGCCCTGATCACATCCTGACCCAGTTAGGGAAGGGAACGCAAAGGCTCCTTGGGGGCAGCCTTCTTCACTGAAGCGGACATGGACAACGCCGTGCAGGTTGTCCTCGAAGAAGGTGGGGTGGAACGAGGTGAAGCTGCAGAGGACCACGCGGCGCCAGGTGGCTTCTACTCCTCGGAAGTGCTTGCGCAGGTACTGCAAACCAAAGCCATGGCTGCTTTTGGTCGTGTGAGGTGGCAAATGGACCTTCAACCCGTCGTGAGCAAGCACGATCTGGAAGCAGCTGCCGGGGCGGTGCAGAACCGGGACAACGCACACTGGGTGGCATATCGATATTTCCATGAGAAGATCTTCAGGTTGGACTCCCTGGCTCGTACCCGCAGAGCAGAGCAGATACCGGAAGCCGTCTTCTTGGCGGAGCTCGCTCGACATCCCGCGACCTACTGCATCCGAGAGGTCTAGCCGCGGCTGCCATCTCCTAACAATGTTGTGATGCCGCGAGGACACCTCTGGTGCTCCACGCCAACGTTTCACCCCCCACAGACCAGCGTTCTCACGCGAGATCGCACAAGGCAAGGCAGAAACCAAGGCGCCAGCTCATGCTCATGTGATGGATGGATGTGTGGCAAGACTGGCGCCCCAGCAAACCTGAGCAACAACTGCGCCGCTCTTCTCTGCGGGCTCAAGATTAGAGTTACCCCAAACAAAAGACATGGTTTTCTTTCAGAAACCTATCCAAAAAGCGAGACGAGGTGTCGAAACAATCAAATCAATATCACCATGACAAGACGAAAGACAAGAATTACAAGCATTGGCTGTCAAGAACCAACATGCTCAACTTCTCCTGGCCCAGAACTGCAGACATGGACAGAAGACCACCAGACCTTCAAGCATCAGGTCCGTCTCTTCCACGGAGTTCAGAAAGGTTTTAATGAATTGTTATATCAAATGTTGCCGAAGAGACACCTCCAGCAACAAATCAAATTCTTTTTCTCCCCGAGAAGGCTCAAGAGATCGTGGGACCGAAAATATTGCCCTTTCCACCCCAAATAGTCCGGACACAATATCCGATTTCATAGAACTGAAATCCTAATTTGCAAAAACAATACCAATATTAATTGAAATTCCTCTATATTCTCTGAAATTTCGAGGGGGTGAAATGAACCATTATCATTCTAAAGAATTGCAATCCAAAAAATTATTCAAATTACAATATATGTAATTCAAATATTCGTGGAACCATATCAATTGTAATAATATATCGAAACTTCGAGGCTAACACCCACAGACAAGGGTCAACAAAGATTCGGGACATCAGGAGAATTATAATGAATACCCTCAAAAAGAACTCCCAGATCTTCAAGATTTTAATTCTGGAGGTTTTGATCAATTATCCAGAAGTACCCAGATCTTCCAAATTTGAATTCTAAAGATTTTTGGAGGACTTATTCAGATATCCAGTATTTATCAAATCCTTCAAAATTTGAATTCCGAAAATTCCAGAGGTTTTGAATCGATATCCAAAGATCCCCAGGCCTTCTAAATTTGAATCCTGGAGGACTGCAGGAGATTTTGATCAATTATCCAGAAATCCCCAGATCTTCCAAATTTGAAATCTAGAGTTTTGGGATCCATATCCAAAGATTCCCAGGCTTTCAAAATTTTAATTCTTGAGGTTTTGGGCCGATACAGACCTTCAAAATTTGAATTCTGGCGCAAGCCCCCCACCCCAGCCCCCCATCCCCCCCAGCCCCCCCAAGCCCAACCAACAAAAATGTAAAACATTGAAAGGCAAAAAACAAAACCCGGCAAAACCCCCCAAAACCCCCCAAAACCCGACAAACCCCCCCAAAACCCGACAAAACCCCCCAAAACTCCGGACACAAACCCTATACAATTTCTATAAACCCTAAACCCTAAACCCTAAACCCTAAACCCTAAACCCTAAACCCTAAACCCTAAACCCTAAACCCTAAACCCTAAACCCTAAACCCTAAACCCTAAACCCCGTAAACAGCCTTCCAAAACCTAAACCATAAACCCTAAACCCAAACCCTAAACCCTAAACCCTAAACCCTAAAGCCTAAACCCTAAACCTAACCCGAAACCCTAAACCCGAAACCAGAAACCCGAAACCTAAAACCCTAAACACGGTAAATCCCTAAACCCTAAAACCCGAAACCCGAAAACCCTAAACCTAAACCCAACCAGAAAACCCATCAAACCCTAAACCTTTTGCCGGTGTTGTGTGGTGTGTTAAGAACCCTAACCCTTAAACCTAAACACTAAACCTAAACCCTAAACCCTAAACCCTAAACCCTAAACCCTAAACCCTAAACCCTAAACCCTAAACCCCTAAACCCCTAAACCCCTAAACCCTAAACCCCTAAACCCTAAACCCTAAACCCTAAACCCTAAACCCTAAACCCTAAACCTTAAACCCTAAACTCTTAAGCTTAAGCCTGAGTGCTCAGCTTAAGCCTTCTTACGTACAGGAGCGTACCACACCTTGACGGGAATGTAAACAAATGACCTTCTAAGTCTTACCTAGAGGTAAATGGTAATTATAGAATATAATTACAGCCATTTACAGGTAAGTGCATGTCTGTATACAAATATTCTTTAATATTTCTATAGACAGTACTGTCAGTATTAATACAAGTATTATTGTTAGCCCTAAACCCAGGTCATCAAACCCGGATCAGAAAATGGACCCTCGAGTGCTCGTGGCCAGCCAAAGGCCTTGGAGCCAAAAAATACTCGGGAACAGCGCGTTTTTCTTTGTCTGGCCTTGCTAAACCGTGCGTGGTGGAAGCCAAAAATTACTCCAAAACAGTGCGTTTCTCTTTGTGTGGCTTGTCTGAAGCTCTTTCGAAGGTCTGAAAAGCTCTTTCGAAGGTCTGAAGGAAGCTGAAAGCTTTTTCGAGATCCCAAGGAGGCTCCGTGAGGGGTACCCCAGGATTCGGGAAAAATGGTTCGATTCCTAGTTAATTTTAAATAGATTTTAAATAGCGGAAATTACCCCCTGATTTTCTAAAATTCTGGCCTTCTTGTCAGTAGCCCAGGAGAAGGTGAGCTCCCCTCTGCCTTGTCAAACCCGGATCAGAAAATAGACCCTCGAGTGCTCGTGGCCAGCCAAAGGCCTTGGAGCCAAAAATTACTCGGGAACAGCGCGTTTTTCTTG
>CAJNDS010001633.1:0-12426 GCA_905221605.1 Symbiodinium natans | reverse complement strand
TTTAGGGTTTAGGGTTTAGGGTGGTTTAGGGTGGTTTAGGGTTTAGGGTTTAGGGTTTGGGGTTTGGGGTTTAGGGTTTAGGGTTTAGGGCTGTACTGCGACAGGGGCATGTGGGGGCCAAGCACTGTTGGTCACTTGGTCCCTCCTCCGGCCACCTCGTCACGGGGTCACTTGAGACACCTGGAGGACTTGGAAAATACCGGCACCGCACAGCGCTCCAGCTCAGTCCCAGGGCCTCTCACGAAACGCGGACATGTGGACTTGGTCACTTGGGGCAAGCATTACTCTTCACTCCCTTAAGCCCTAAACCCTTAATCCCTGAAACCCTTAAACCCTAAACCCTAAACCTTAAACCCTAAACCCTAAACCCTAAACCCTGAATTTGATCCAATGAAAACTGCTGATTCGGCCTGTGCCTTGCCTGGAGGGTAAGCCAGCCCGGAGGCTGGCTCGGCTGGGGCTCCCTCGCAAGGTCTCACGCAGCCCTCGACCAGCGCCGACCCCAAAAAGAGAAGTGAGTGGGGTGGCGGGCGGGTTTGCGGTTTAGGGTTTAGGGGTTTAGGGTTTACCATTTAGGGCTTAGGGTTTAGGGTTAGGGTGTATCGTTTAGGTTTAGGGTTTAGGGTTTAGGGTTTAGGGTTAAGTGAGTGGGGTGGCAAGAAGTGCCTGCGGAGGACTCCGCGGGCCTGGAGGCGCGGGTTGCAGAGCCGGCGGTCTGCAGCTCTAAACCCCAAGCCCCAAACCCCAAACCCTGAAACCCCAAACCCTGAAACCCTAAACCCTCAACCCTCAACCCTCAACCCTCAACCCTCAACCCTCAACCCTCAACCCTAAACCCTAAACCCTCAACCCTAAACCCTAAACCCCAAACCCTAAAAACCCCAAACCCTACACAGGAAACCTTTTACCCCGAAGGGTTGCAGGTGTCAGAGGTTGAGAAGGCTTCGGGCTTCAGGGCTTTCGGGTTTGCAGGACTTTAGGGTTTCGGGTTTAGGGTTTAGGGTATAGGGTCTTGGAGTGGGCCACGTTTTTGCTTTTGAGCCTGTTAGGTCCCACAGGCCAGCGCCTCTTACCCAGAGACTGCACTTGCCCTTCATTCCCTTCATTGGGGAATGTCCCTTGGAGTCTCTTCCTATGCGCAAGCCGCACTTTCCATATGCCAGATTCCAGTCAAAGTCCCAAAGCCTTCGCTGAAAATGTTGCTGTTGAAGAGCGGCACTGCCATTGGGTCCATCCTAAAGTGCACCAGCACCACCCTAAACCTGTCAACCCCAAACCCTAAATCCTGAATCCATCAACCCCTCAACCCTAAACCCTAACCTTAAACCCTAAACCCTAAATCCTAAACTCTAAAACCTTAAACCCTAAACCCTAAACCAAAAACCCTGACCTCCCAAGCCCCTTAAAGGCTCAGGCAAGCCACCAAGAGCGCGCAAAACACTGCACTTAGGAACATACCTTCATCATTTTATATTATAGCACCCCCTT
The DNA here is from genome assembly GCA_905221605.1 of Symbiodinium natans. Classification (NCBI taxonomy): domain Eukaryota; class Dinophyceae; order Suessiales; family Symbiodiniaceae; genus Symbiodinium; species Symbiodinium natans. Next base: position 10,938 of record CAJNDS010001633.1, on the reverse strand, counting down.
TTGAAGCTTGCGGGCTCTTGGTTCCTAAACCCTAAACCCTAAACCCTAAACCCTAAACCCTAAACCCTAAACCCTAAACCCTAAACCCTGGACCCTGGACCCTAAACCCTAATCAAGGGGAACTCGCGCTTGTTGGGTAGCTCGCAGAACCTGCAGCAAACTAGGGGCGACCGCAAGGCCGTTCACTGGGTCTGGTCCGTGGAACATGGTCACCCCATCTTCGTACCCAGAGAACCCAAATTTAGGGTTTAGGGTTTAGGGTTTAGGGTTTAGGGTTTAGGGTTTAGGGTATGTTTACAGGATCCCAATTATAAATTACAGCATAATCCCACTTTTGGGGTCTTGGGCTCTCTGGGAAGCGGCCGTCACATCGCGCAGATCAGAGTGCACCCTTAGCATCGTGACCCCCAAATCCAAGCCCCTAGAAGCCGTAAAGCCTGGAGACCCTTAAACCCCTAACCCCTAAACCCGAAACCCTAAACCCTAAACCCGAAACCCTAAACCCTAAACCTTAAACCCTAAACCCTAAACCCTAAACCCTAAACCTAAACCCTAAACCCTAAACCCTAAACCCTAAACCCCGAAAGAACCCGAAAAGGAGCTCTCCAAGCTGCAGGCCCGGCGCTTCCTCTACGTGACCATGGTGTTCGGTCCACAGTCCGACCCCCCATTTGGGATGGAGGCTAAGAGGCTACGTAGGGTTTAGGGTTTAGGGTTTAGGGTTTAGGGTTTAGGGTTTAGGGTTTAGGGTTTAGGGTTTAGGGCTGAAAGTTGAAAGAGCTGTTGTAGGTACTGAGGGATGTGTGTCTGGGTTCTCGCGCGGCTCAGCAACGAGCAAAAGACTCAGGAAACCAGGATTCAGACAACTCCGGCGATTCGGAAAGCCGCGGCTCTGCCAACTAGGCGAGGCAAGAACTTGTGCGAATCCGGAAACCTCAACCCTAAACCCTAAACCCCTAAACCGTAAACCCGAAACCCTAAACCCGCACAACTCAAGAAGCTTTGATTCTGGATCCGCGGGATCCAGGAAGCTGCCTGATTCAGGAAACCCGCACGATTCTGGAAATTGCTGGAATCAGGGAAGGGATTCGATGGCGGAAAGCTGCCCGATTCAGGAAGCTGCTCGATTCAGGAAACCGCCCTATTCAGGACTCCAGATGTGGAAAAGGGGGGGCAGGGAGTGGGGGGGATCATGTCCCAAGTACAATGGCTTGACTGGTAGCATGGCGTGACTTCCAGGTCATTTTGGTCGACTTCGGTAGGCTTGTCGGTTCCTTGACTGATACGACCCGGAGGGGTCAACGTTCTCCGAAGCCAATTCTCACAGATGCGCTCTGAATCTGCGATTTTTTCAGCTTCCCGAAGCTGCACTCTCCGAATCGACACTTTTTGCAGTTTCGCGCCCGCGTTTCACGAGTGTTTCTCGAAGCTGCGCTCTTCGGTCCCCCGAATCCGCGTTTTCCGGCTTCTTCTCGAATCGCGTTATTTCTCTCCAGTTGCGGAATCTGTGCGTCTTCAGCTTCCGAACCCGCGACCATATGTACATATGTATGTATGTATGTATGTATGTATGTATGTATGTATGTATGTATGTATGTATGTATGTATGTATTCATTCATGCATATGTGTATATATATATATACAATATACATATATATATATAGATATATACAGATCAACATGCCCATATCATCTTATATATATATGTGTATATACATATATATATATATATCCACATTGAAAGGCCAACCAGTTGCAACCACAGCTCCCTTAAACCCTAAACCCTAAACCCTAAACCCTAAACCCTAAACCCTAAACCCTAACCCTAAACCCTAAACCCTAAACCCTAAACGCTAAACCCTAAACCCTAAACCCTAAACCCTAAACCCCAAACCCGAGACCCTAAACCCTAAACCCTGAACCCGAGACCCTAAACCGTAAACCCTAAACCCTATACCGTTATCCCCATGTTGCGGGGCCCCGTTTTGACAAAGACGCCTGTTGAAGCCCGCCCGAGGTACGTTCCCTACATTCCACGCTTCGTGTCGCGAGCCGAAGCTTTGGGTTGCGCACTCAGAGCTTCTGAGTGCAGAGGGCGGAAGAGAGGGGAGCCCCAGTTCTTAGCTTAAGAAGTGCGTGCGCAGATTGCCAGTGAGGCAGGGTTTAGGGTTTAGGGTTTAGGGTTTAGGGTTTAGGGTTTAGGGTTTAGGGTTTAGGGTTATATCTGACACCGGGGCATGCATCGATGCTTGCGGATCAGGCATCTCAAACCTCGTCCTCTTCTGCCTGGACGAGGAGGCGCTGTATAGATGCCGCGAGCTGCCTGGGCCAGAGGAGAGGTGCCAGGGGAGGGTTGAGGGTTTAGGGTTTAGGGTTTAGGGTTTAGGGTTTAGGGTTTAGGGTTTAGGGTTTAGGGTTTAGGGTTTAGGGTTTAGGGTTTAGGGTTTACAATGGGCTACATGAATCTTCATGGTGATTCGGTAGCCGCACTCTTGCTCTTTCCCTTTTTTGGCAAGTCGTACTTTTTTGGAGAAGGTTCCTGAACCCTAAACCCTAAAAGCCCAAAACCCAAAACCCAAAACCCAAAACCCTAAACCCTAAACCCTAAACCCTAAAACGAAACCCTAAACCCTAAACCCTAAACCCTAAACCCGAAACCCTAAACCCGAAACCCGAAACCCTAAACCCTAAACCCTAAACCCTAAACCCTAAACCCTAAACCCTAAACCCCAACGGCATGGCCTTGGTGGTGAGAGGTGCATCTCCGGCACGCCCTCCATCCTCAACAAGTTCACGCTGCGGGGTCCCGAGATCGCCCCCAGCAGATCTGGCACCCATAAAAGGTTTAGGGTTTAGGGTTTAGGGTTTAGGGTTTAGGGTTTAGGGTTTACGGTTTAGGGTTTAGGGTTTAGGGTTTCTCTAGGAGCATGCTGGTGAGAGACGGCGCTTCGTTCGCGTTTCGTTGCTCGAAGATCCGGTACTACTTTTCCCATTCATACCGCCTATGGCCAAGCGAGCGTGGCTCTCATGGCTCTCATGTCTCTCATGGCTGGTGGCTTGTAAGGCCCAGGAAATCGAGGGACTCTGTGGAGGTGCTACAGGTGCTCGGAGCAGGAGCCTGGCGCAGCTTTGGGTCCGCGGAGCTGCGTCAGCTGACTTCGGCCCCTGCGGGGACTCTGCTGGCGCGGCCCTGAGAACGGTGACGCTGCTCGTCCACTGCCGCCAGACGCGAGAGATCTGCGAGCTCCGGCGCCCTCTGATCCTCTCCTACGTGCCCTTCTTCAAGGAGGTTCGGTGGCTGCTGTCTTGGCCCAATTCCACTGAAGAACTGCGTGCAAAGGAACACCTCTGCGAGAAGCAGGGGGATCCCTACCTCTGCGTCACGAAGGTCGCAGCAGTGGTGGAGGCCGTTGGGGGCTCGTCGGGCATCCTGTACATGCACTTTGACGCCGTGCTGGCGCCCTGCTCCTTCGCGCGGCGCTTCGACCCCGGGAAGATTGGCACCTTCGGCTCCCGGGCCCAGCTTCGCTGGGGCACCTTCGCCTCCCTAGACCGCTGCAACGCGCCCAACGCGTCGCACGTGGGCTGCGCGTGGCAGGCGTGGCATCTCTGGGACGTGAACCGCGAGCCGTTGGCGGGTGCCCTCTCGGAGATGCGGCTCGAGCTGCCGCTTCCGGCGCAGCTGTCCCAGGGCTGCTGGCTGGGATACGATGACTTCTTCTACCTCCCGCGCGGGGCGTTTCGCACGTACGGGGCCCTGGCGGAGGTCTTCGCGCGCCACAACATACACCACGAGATCGCGGGGCCAACTGCCTTGGCCGTGACCCAAAACATAAGTGGCCTGGAGATGCAGGACTTCGCTTGCAAGCTTGGGGTTCTGAAGCCTCTCCCACTCGAGGAGGTGACCGCGCCCGACTTCGCGTGCGGCCATGAGGTGCACTACCAGGAGACGGGCATGGTGGAGGCTGTAGATGCCCTGATCAAGGGCAGCAGAAGCCTGTCTCTCCTCCAAGGACTCAGAGCAACCGAAGACGGAGGAGGAGAAGGGAAAGGAGGCATGGCTGGCATGCGCGTGTCTGGCTTGGACTGGGGCATCTTCGGGGAGCTGCCTGCCCTTTGCGCCTTCCTTCTGGCCGGCGTCGGCTTCGTTTACCTGCGTCCGGATGTCACAAGCGATCACAACCGGACCCTGTTCTCCTACTTCGTCTGCACCCTCTATGTTCTGATCTCGGTCGTCATCGACCTGTCCATGGCTGTTCAGTCTACGCACGCACCGCCGAACGAGAACTACAGCTTCGAGCCCATGTGCGCAGTGCTTCTGACGGAGCTCCTTAAGCTCGTGATCTCCACCTGCCTGATCCTCCACGACCGCGCAAGGCGCGGAACTCCGGTGGCCCATCTTCCGAGCGCCGGAGATGTCGCGTGGCTCGCGCTGCCTGCCCTGATCTTCACCTTGAACAACATCTTAGTTTGGTGGGCCATCGGGAACAACGACATCTCCACCTTTGGGGTCTTCCGGGACAGCATGATCCTTTGGACGGCCTTCCTGTGGCGCATCACCTTCGGACTTCCCCTGGGGAATGTGCGCCTTCTGGCCATTCTGGTGATGGTGCTTGGCCTGGCCCTAAACCAAGTGGAAAACTTGCTCAGGAGCCGCCTCTCCTGGCCCCTTGTGCTCGTGCTGCTGATGACGGCCTGCAATGCGTTCGGCTCCGTGCTCAATGAGTTCGCGCTGAAGCGCAAGGTTGGCATGGACATCAACATCCAGAACGCGGTGCTCTACGCGGCGACGGTGCTGTTCACCGGGGCCATGATCATGATTTCGGGAAGAGGCGCGCAGCTCAATCAGTCTGGCTTCTTCCATGGCTTCACCCGACACACCATGTTCACCGTGACTATGCAGGCCCTTGCGGGTCTCACGGTCTCCAGGATACTCAAATATTCGGATGCTGTGCAAAAGAACATCGCCGCGTGCCTACGAGGCCCAATTCTGGTGGTGGTCTCACCAGCTTTTGTCCAGTCCTCTGCAAATGGGCTCACACTTGTCTCTGCCGCGATCGTGGCCACGGGCTGCGGCATCTACTTGAACCAAGGACCTCTCACGCCCATTTCTACGAAGGCCGGGAGCAACAATGTGTCCGGTTGAGTGCTTAGCAAGAAGCGGTGTGCTGGTAACGTGGCCACAGCGGCAAAAGGCCGGCGTCGGCAGATTCAGAAGATCAGCCTTGCTGTGAAGATTTTGGAGTCCCTTCTCTGTGGGCATACCCGAAGCCCGAGCATGCTGGCCATTTGGGATGTTCCCCCTTTTTTACTAACAGGTCCTTAGTAGGCACCCTGGTACCCCCCACTATGGTCCCTATGAAGGAGCTGCTTGTGCAAGGGGGGAACATCCCAAGTGGCCATGTTGGCGGGTTTTAGGGGGTTCAGGTCATGGTGGCTGAGCATGGCCGACCTGCTCATCACGGAGTAGCAGTCTGTAGGAATCCGAACCCTGCCCAACAGGCAAGGCCCTCCGCCCCTCCACCCCTCCACCCTCCACCCTCCTAGTCACTGTTCTTATCCCAAGAAGCCCCACTACATGCGGAGCTCATGCCCCAGGCCCCTGGTGTACCTCTGGCTCGGCGTGGACGTCTTCTGGCCTGCGGCTTGCGTTCGACTTCTGGGTTTAGGGTTTAGGGTTTAGGGTTTAGGGTTTAGGGTTCCCTGGGATGTTCTCCCCCGAAAGTAACAGTCCTTAATCGGGATTACAGTACCCCCATTATCATCAGTATTTTAAGGACTGTTAGTATAAGGGAACATCGCAAGTGGTTCCCCTTTTGAGGGGAATTCTGCTCCGATTCTATGGGGGCAGTAGAAGGGGGAACCCTAACCCTAAACCCTAAACCCTAAACCCTAAACCCTAAACCCTAAACCCTAAACCCTACACCCTACACCCTACACCCTACACCCTAAACCCTAAACCCTAAACCCTAAACCCTAAACCCTAAACCCTAAACCCTAAACCCTAAACCCTAAACCCTAAACCCTAAACCCTAAACCCTAAACCCTAAACCCTAAACACTAAACTTCAGCTGCCAAGGCTGGACTTCGACGTCTTCCTGCTCAGAGATCCCACGCGTGCGGTTCTGGGTGAGTCTCAGCGAAGGCAGGCGGTTTAGGGTTTAGGGTTTAGGGTTTAGGGTTTAGGGTTTAGGGTTTAGGGTCTAGGGTCTAGGGTTTGGGGTTTTTAGGGATTAGGGTTTGGGATTTAGGGTTTTTAGGGACGAGGGTTTCGGGCTTAAGGTTTCTTGGGTTTAGGGTTTCGGGTCGTGGTTGACTTAGAACTACCAACAAGTGTTGAAAGGATGTAAGGAGCGGATATAAGGAGCGGTCGTATAGGTCCCACATTGCTTCCGATTGGTGTTTCAGCTGGTTTTAGATGGATCCCAAACCAAAGCGCAAACATCCAAACAGGTGCCGATGCAATGACGCTACATGAAAGAGACGGTTTTTGTTGCATGCATGTCGGGCAAAATGGTCCATTTTCCACGCATGTGTTTTTTTTATGCCCCCCAGGAAGAGATATATATATATATATATATAGATATACATGCATGTGTGCATGCATACACATATATAAATAAACATGTACATATACACACACATATACATATATATACATATATACATATATACAGATACAAAACCACACATGTCTGTATGCCAGGGAGGGGGGGGGCGGCACGGCGCCAGGCAAGGCAGCCCCCACCGGCTCGCGGGAAACAAAAAAAACTCAGCCGGAGCCATTTCCGCCGCCCTCAGGCCAAGCCCCATGCAGCAGTGCCCGAAGCCATGGGACATATTAACAGCATGGCTGGAAACAAGAAACATGCACGCACATTAAGACTTATATTCCAACACCTTTGGTTCATGCATGTGTATATTGGGCGCCAGATGGCCTGGAGCTCAGAATATATCTTCTCGGTGCCAGGTATATATAACAGTTCAGATGAATGATCCTCCCAGGTGCCGTGGCCAGCTCGTAGCCTCAGATGGCAGGTGCGCCCAGACCCCCACTGTGTGCATGCATGTAAATACAATATACATGTATAAAGAAATTATACATACATATAGATTCGGGCAGCTGAATGTGCATGATTTATTTGGCTCAATCATGCGTCAGGTCCAGCTTTGAAATTGACATGAGCTGCCATTCAAGAAGCATGCACTTACACGCATGATATCTTTGTTTGAACCAGTGCTGGACCATGAAGCCAAAATGCCGTCGCCTGCAGCAGCAGCAGAAGAGGCGGCAAAATTCGGAATTAGTTTTTGCATATCTGCACAAATATTTCAGCAATCCTGAGCAAGACCATCTGGACCGAGCTGCCCGTACTGGCGAGCTCTTTCCCAGAGGAAATTTAAAGAAGGCAGGCTTGAGACATCTCATGTGCTTTGCTGCCTCCAATGCATGTTCAGGTCGATTTTTTACGCAGCGTTTGTGTCGTGTTATAATTAAAAAGTTGCTTTCGGCTTTTGACTTGCACCCTGCCAATGATCCGAAGGAATCCAGGCCGGTATATATAACCAGGCAGGCCAAGCGCTTGCAACTGTTGTGTTGCAGGGCCAAGCGTGCACGTAGCTCAGTGCCTGAGAGTAGCATGGACGCTCTGGAAACGCAAGTCATGGAACCTGGCGTTGCTGATGCCATTGCTGTTCCTAAACTGCATTTATATGTACAAGGGGTCTTATCATGCATGTAAGTGTGCAAGGTTCACACATCGATCCCCACAGCATGCATGTGTGCGTGAGGAAGAGATGATCCGGAAGTCCAAGGACATTTCGCTGGCGCAGGAAATTTGCACGGCTCATTTCGTTTATATATGTATATATATATATATATGTATAAATTGTATAATTTGCCAGGAACCCGAGACTCCTGAATCTCAGCTCTCTGGGCATGGCTTCAACAGCAAGGAGTCATGGTTGAAGGCTGTGTACTCTTCACAACATTTATCACCACGCATGCATGCATGCATGCATGGATACACGCATGCATTGAGGCTCCGACCATGGTTCTTGGTGAGGCGCCACTTGTGTCGTAGAATTCCTCGCAGAGACATGCACGTGTGTGCAAGGACTCCGAATCCGATATGCTCTTGTGGAGCCATGCTGACTGGAAGAAGTACTTGCTGGATCCTGCTTGCTTGTATCGGATTGTGTTGGGTGTACCCACTTCAACTATAACTCCCCCCCCCCCCCCCCCCACCTTAAAAAACAAACCCTGAATGCATGGATCAGGACGGCCAGCTCACCGAAGACGAAGCAGATTGGTGGCTGCTATGGCAGGACCGATGACCGTGTGTTTGGTACTTCCATAGTGAGCACCCTCAGGTGTAAAAACGTTATGCTAACATCTATTTTTCACAGGATCTTGGGCGGCCAAAGAGCTGGGACGAATGGGCGACGGCTACAGTGCGAAACGTCAGCCTCGCATCCATATATATATATATATATGTCAATTCTAGATGCATGCATGCATTAGAATAAATGGTACAGCACGTACTCACACGGCAGGTCCGTGATGATTCCTGGCTGTGGGCAGCGTGGCTTTTATTGATAAAAATATACATGCATGAGCCACAGAGAGAGAGAGAGAGAGAGAGAGAGAGAGAGAGAGAGAGAGAGAGAGAGAGAGAGAAACCATAGAAAAGAGAGTAGAGAGAAAGAAAGAGCGAGAGAGAAAGAGACAGAGCGAGAGAGGGAGAGAGAGAGAGAGAGAGAGATTGAGAGAGAGATCCTCGAGGGGAGAGATCAGAAGACAAAGCGAGCGTTCAAGGACTGGAGTTGGCAATCCGACTCGGACGCTGACGCGTGGTCTTGCTTCGAGGTCGACATGTACAGAGAGAGAGAGAGAGATATATATGTAGATATGCCCTTTTCACCCTTAACCCCAGCTGACCCTCAACTTGCCCTCAACCCTCAACCCTTAACCCTCAACCTTATAAAACCCTATAAACCCTATAAACCCTCAACCCCAGAAAAAAATTGAAAACATTTGCGATCTATATAGGAGCCGGCCGCCAATGCTGCTGCAGCCGGCCGGCGTCTGTCGTTGTCTTCAGAGTCTGGACGCAAGGTTTCATCAGCTGTGTGCGTGCACACATAAAAAATCAGATTTTTGTTTTTCGTCCATTCTGCGGAGGCAGAAGAGACGTCGTCATGCACGAAAAGCCAAGGCGTTAACCCCAGATATCGATCAGCACGCAGTGTATATATTATACGATCTCGAGGTCAGGATGCGCATGGTCTCTCTGCATCCCCCGCTGCGAATCTTAAGGCCTGAATTGCAGTTTCAAAGTGCTATATATTCATATATATACATACATATATTTATGCATATATAATACATCGATCAGAAAGATCATGTCACGCAGGTCACCTGGGCTGAGCCTGTGGCACGGCAACTGCAGCAGCCTCATATATTGTATTCTGTATATCGATGTATAAACCCTAAACCCTCAGCCTGCTTACTGCACGCATGCTCCAGGTTTCCGGACACCGATGTCATGAAAATGGACAAGCCACTTCAACCCATGGCGCAGCAGCAGGTAAAGCTAGCGAAGAAAGCTGCTGCCCAGGCATGCGCTAAGATAAGAGAGTCGACATGCAGAGAGACAGAGTCGACAGCATGTATAGACGCATACATGCAGGAGAAAAAGCACAAGCCGGTAGAGGCGAAAGGAGCCGCGAAGAAAAAGACAGAGAAGAAAAAAACAGAGAAGCCGAAGAAGGCCATTCATTTGTGCATGCGTGCAGATCCAGTAATTGTGTACGTTGCGCACATTATCTGTACACGCATGCGGTGTCGATCTGTCTATATATAGATCTCCGTGCATGTGCCACAGGCTGCAAAGAGCTCGAACTGCAAAAAGGTGGAATGCTCACCACGTGTGGTAATGTTGTATTTACATATTATAGTTATATATATATATACACATTTAACATGCATCTTCGCCAGGAGAAAGCAAAAGCTGGCAAGCCAACGCCCAAAGAGAGGAAGAACAGCGCCTATGGGGAGGCCAAAAAGATCTTCGAGCAGAAGCCCCTAGCATGCATGCGTATAGAGACGAGGCCCCCTTCTAGGTTATAGGGTTTATATTATATATATATATAGGGTTTATGGTGTCTGAATTCAATAGCTGCGTATCAGCCCGGCCTCTCAGGTGGAGCTGGGATGGTACTGGTTCCAAAGCTGCAGCGCTCAAGGCTGCCTGGAATGCCTCACAGGAGCGGTACGAGGTTGTGGCTGCTATGTCCCTGTCTGAACGATCGAAGAGGCGCTTGGAGTTGTAGTTTTTTTTCTGCATGGCGTGCAGACACGCACGCAAATTTGCAATTTGTGCACCATGTGGATGATCAGCATCCATTTAATTAGCTCTCTGAGCGTTCTGTTTCGGAGCGTTCTGTTTTGGACTGCGCCTGGATGGCTCCCATGCATGCATGCTAAACATGGACCACGCGCTAACACGCATGTCGTACATGCATGCATGCATGCTTGCATCGATCATGCATGTGCACGCAAGCGTGTCTGTTTCGCGCAGCCTTGATATTGCTCGGGTTCCTGCATGCTGGGGGGATACTCATCGATCCTCTCTCGATGCAAAGAATTCCTGAACAACTTTTTGAATCCTATACCACAGACTGTAACCCCCAACTTGACAATCCAAACATATTTCGGGGCTTATAAGGTTTAGGATGTCGGTTTTCGGTTCTGTGGTCTACGATGAAGTACAGCTGCCTTGCCGCCATAGTTCTGTCGCTGCTGGGTACCTTCGGCGAGTACAGCGGCGAGCCATTCAGCTTTCAAGAAGAATGTGCAGGCGTGCATGCATGCAAGGTAGCTATATATATATATATATATATATATATATATATATATATATATATATATATAT
>CAJNDS010001632.1:5000-12455 GCA_905221605.1 Symbiodinium natans | reverse complement strand
TGCGCACGCTGACGCGCACCCACACACGCGCACGCACACCCACACACACACACACACACCCACGCACACACACACGCACACGCGCACGCGCACGCGCACGCGCACGCACACGCACACGCACACGCACACGCACACGCACACGCACACGCACACGCACACGCACACGCACACGCACACGCACACAGCGTTCAGGGTAACAGCACAATTGGTGCAGTAACGACGCAAAATATGCAGTAACGACGCAACATCTGGCCGGTAGCGCCGCAACAGTGCAAGATTGATTGACCACTCACTCGTTGCCTTTGCAGCATGGCTCAAGAGCCAGCTTTTTCCTACGGGCGGGAGTAACGCCGCGTAGGGCGGGAGCAACGCCGCATAAGGGTTTGCAGGGGTTTCTGTAGGGTTTGCAGGGGGGGGTCTAGTTCTGTTGCCTCAATCACCCTCAATCACTGCCCTGGCCCTTCGTCGGCGACTTTGTCCAGCTTCGGCGAGTGAGGAGGAGGCGGGACTCGGGAGTGGCCTTTCTGAGCTCGTAGGATGACATTCCAGCTGCCAGTGCCATTGTCCTTTGCGAAGCAACTGTGCGCCATCCGCAGCCCAAGACTCTAGACCCCCAAACCCTGAACCCAAACCCAAACCCTGAACCCTAAACCCTAGACCCTAAACCAGGATTAGGGGAGGTTCGCCGTTAAACTCAGAGTCCAGGATAGGGAGTATCATGGGGTGTTGTTTCAGGACTGCTGATATGAGGGGTGGGCGCGCGCGGAATTCAGGAACTTGAGGTTTTCAGGGGGACGGGTGTGGTGGGGGGGGCCCGGGCGCACAAGGGGGAGGGGCGGGTTTGGGGGGGGGGGGGGCGGCGCGCGCGCGCGCGAGAATCAGCGATTTGGCTTTTGAGGCGAAACGGTGATTCCCCGCGCGGTTTGGGGGGGGGGGCGCGCGCGGGGGAATCAGGGATTGAGCTTTCAGGCCTGAAAACGCCCGCGAGAAATGCCCACGCGCGTCGGGGCGGGGTTTGGTGGGGGGGGGGGGCGCGCGGGGGAATCAGGAATTTGTGGCTTTCAGGCCTGAAAAAGCCGAAACAGGATTCCCCGCGCGCGCTGGGGCGGGTTTGTTGTGGGGGGGGGGCGGGCGCGCGTGGGGGACAATCAGGGATTTGAGCTTTAGCGGCTGAAAACGGCCCGCGAAACGGTGATTCCCTGGCGCGGGTTGGGGGGGGGGGGGGGGGGGGGGGCGGCGGGGGAATCAGGGATTTGAGCTTTTCAGGCCTGAAAACGCCGAAACGGTGATTCCCCGCGCGCGCTGGGGCGGGTTTGTTGGGGGGGGGGGCGGGCGCGCGCGGGGGAATCAGGGATTTGAGCTTTTGAGGCCTGAGGCGCGCGGGGGAGTCAGGGATCTGAGGTTAGAAGGCAGCAGGTTCAAGACCGGATGTTCTCTCAGAAGCCCGACCCTGTGAAAACCTCAGACCCTTTCATGACTGCTACCAAAAAACCCTGCTATGCAAACCTGAGACCCTGCCGATGATTTACGAGTACTCGGTGGACTGTGGTGCGAGTCAGGCGAGTTGGGGGGCTGGGTTGTCGGGTTGAGGATGTCCAGCTTCGCGTGTCTTCACCGATGGTCGAGGTATCCTTGCCTGCGTGGCTTGCCACGGTTTGGTTTCTTCGAAGGGACTTCGTTCTGAAAGCATGAAAGGTTCGCAAGCAAACTTTCCATCGCTGTGTGTCTGGAAGGGATAGCTCCATGTTCTCAAAGCATGAAGGGTTCCCAAGCAATCTTTCCATCGCTGTGTATCTGTGCTGCGAAGGCAGCAGGTTCAAGACCGGATGTTCTATCAGAACCCCGACCCTTTGAGGGCCTGAAACCCTGTCCCAAAAACCTGAGCCCCTTCCATGAATGCCATGAAAGCCGAGACCCCTGCTGTGAAAACTTGAGATTTTGAAACCCATAGCTGCAGAGACTGCCTCAAACCCTGACCATGCGAGCACTAGCGGAGCTGAAGCCCTCACGATGCCTCGTCGGACTGAAGACGGCCATGTCCCTGACGATGATGCGATCGTTTGCACACCTGCCGACGATCGTGTGTGCAGAACCCCGACTACACCTGTGACTTCGGCCGAGCTGGCGCAGGACGAGGACGCAGGGGGGTCTCGTTAGCCCAAATGGCCAAGCATAGGCTTCTTAGCTTTTTGGCTTCCCCCTTAAGACGTGTACATGTGTCTGTAATAGTTTCAGGGAAACTTCTCTAGCATTTCGGAGAGGAAATGGGAGAAATTTAGGACCTCAAGATCCGTCGGAGATCGCTTTCGCCCCCGAAGCGCGAACGTGCTCAACATCCCTCTGGACATCACGCGGCAAATCCGGCATGGCTTGTGCTCTTTGCCAAAAGATGAGTATGCTGAAGTGCTTGGCGAGCTCGAGAAGGGAGAGCCTGTTTTTGTGGACTTCGCCGGTGTCACTTATAGACTAGACAAAGATATGCCGGATGCTGACACGGAGGATGGGCTTTCGGGGCAAGCTTTGCAAACAACCCTAGTAAACCCGAAGCCCTTAACCCTAAACCCTAAACCCTAAACCTTAAACCCCAAACCCTAAACCCTAAACCCGAAACCTTAAACCCTAAACCCGAGCCCTGCATGTACGGCAAGGACGAGCCAGACCGTGCCAGCTTCCAATCTCCACTCGTCACATCGCCCGTCCTGAACGCGGACCGGAGGGAAGGGAAGGGAGTGGAGAAATTCCGAATTTCATTTTCAGGCTTCAGAGGATCCATGGGTTCAGGTTCTTCAGAGGGTCCATGGGGCTTCTAATCCTAAAACCTCTCCAAAACAGCTTCAGGCCCCAATATCAGCTTCACTTGACCGCCAACCAGCCAGCAAGAAGAATGAAGTGAGGAATCCAGGGTCAACCTGACTCTCTGGAACTATAATGGTGATTTCAAGGATGACGACGGAGAGGGCGAGCCAGACCGCGCCGTCACGTCGCCGGTCCTGTCTGCGGAGAACGCGGACCGGAGGGAAGGGAGGGGCCTTCACGGGTTTGAGGTTTTGAGGCTTGAAGGCTCCACGGGGAGTGAATCGTAGATTGCCCCTCTCTCAAGAGTGCTGTGACCTCAACCAGGACAGAGCTGCAGACGGAGAATGTCCGGGTGCAGCTTTTGATGTTGTCAGCAAGGCTGTCCTGGCGTTCAAAAAGAAGCGCAAGCCCGATGAGGAGGAGCTGCTGCAGCACTGCTTCTTCCTTGCAGCAGACCATGTAGCCAACGATGAGGAGGCTGTGGCGCTGGTCTCTGCCGTATCCTATCGCCTTCACATGAACAACAAGGATCTTTGGGGAATTTTAAAGACGGTGCTTTGGTGGACCTGGACTGCGGCATTCTTGGCAGGGCTTGGACTTGAAAGCACCGTCGAGAACTTGAACCAGGCGGTCGCGAATGTGAGCAAACGCTTGAAGTTGGACACACAGGTGGCTTCTGCTTGGGCTTCTGTGCTCAGGATGAGGTGGGCGAGGGCGCAGGAGGCCGAAGAGAAAAATCTAGCTGAAGAAAGTGACGATGTCCACGGCAGAACCCTGGATGCTGCAGAGGCGGCTGGTGTGCTGCGCGGCATGAAAGGCGGGGGCGTGAATGTGGCGGAGGCTGCTCACAAGAAGGTGGCCGCAGCGGTCGCAGCAGTCGCGAAGGCTAAGTCTGGAGATCCTTCAGCTCGAGGTCGCGGGTCGTCCAATCGGCAACGACAACTGAGACGACAGTTCTTTGAGGAGGATGATGCCGACTGCGGGGAATCATGGAAATGGCAGGTGCCCCAGGCCGCCTGGGACAGACTTTGTCGCGATACCTTGCGCAGCCTTTGTCCAGAGACGACTTTGCGGTTGGCCCCAGGGGCTGCTTCGTTGCTTCTCGTTGCAGCAACGAACGTGATGGTGCAGGTGATGGCGGACGGAAAGGCCTTGCAAGACCACGCGCGCCGTACCACTTTGTTTCCCCAAGACCTTCAACTTGTACTCAGTCTTCGCCGATCCTGGGGCGACCTTACATTGGCGCCTGGGCGGAAAGTTGCAGACGAGGCTGCGATTAGGGCTTCCACTGTACTTGCCCATGAAAGGGTTTCTGGGTTTGGGGTTTTGCGTCTTGTCGCCCACGCAGCTCCAGAATAGCAGGCCGCGTCCAGCAGCTCTGCCCCTGCTTCCGCGAGGGAAGCGCAGGACCTGGACCTGTCCATCATCAGAAATGGACATCCATCAGAAATGGACATCAGCAATTCCCACCCTGAGCAGCCCAGGATCCTTCTTCTCAGATGAAGATCGAAGCCCCTGAGGCCAAAGTTTTGGGTCGAGGATGTTTACGGCTGAGGGTGTCAGATTCATTTTCTTTCGAGGCGAACGCTCCACCTGCTGCCGAGGCTGTCTTCTACTGCGCAGGATTCAAGTGTTGCAACCTGCCAACCTCAGGCTGCGTGCGACGCGGCAAGTGCTGCACCTGCTGAGGCGGTCTGGGGCTATGCAGACGCGTGTCAAAGGCGCTGTGCCTGTTGTGCCCCAGGACAGCGTCAAGAAAAGGAAGCGCACGGGCAAGGCCGATGTGATGTCTTTATGGTTGAAGAACCGCGTTTCAGACGCGTGCCTGTTGTGCCCCAGGACAGCATCAAGAAGAAGAAGCAGGCGCGCGCGGACCAGGCCGATGGGCCTCGGGCGCACGATGCTGCGCCTGCTGCAGCGCACGACGCAGCAAATGCTGCGCCTGCTGACGACGCAGCAAATGCTGCGCCTGCTGACGACGCAGCAAATGCTGCACCTGCTGCTGAGGCTGGCCTTGCAGTCACGTCTTGAATTGCGCAGGGGCGAGAAGGGACTGTTGCAGTGAGGCTGCGCGCATGAGCGAGGCTAACCAATGTTGCGCCTGCTGCCAAGGCTGCTTTTGGCTGGGGGTAGGGCTCGAAGGATGATGTGCTGAGCAGTGCTGCAGGACAACATCAAGAAAAGGAGAAGCAGCGCGGAGACAAGGCCAAAATCACGTTCACACGCGTGTCAGAAGCACTGTGTCTCTCCTGCCCCCTGATGCCAGGAAACTGCAATGGATCCCGAGGAATCTGCGTTGGCTTGCCAGTTCACTGTGCTCGCCTTGGTTCAGCCAGCAAAATTGATGTCGCGCAGCTAGCAATCTTATGACGCGTCAGGTCGCGCAGCTGAGAACGCGCTTGAGTGAGCTTGGTGCCAAAGTGAATGGCGCAAAAATCGTGCTGGTGAGAAGAGTGCTGGCAGCGGAGCTGGCCGCACGGGGACTCATGGGGGACACTCGCAGGCTTGCCCGTTTCTGTGTGGTCAAAAGTGTTGTCGAGCAGATCAGAGCCCGAAAGTCACATTAAAGCCTGAAACCCTAAGCTTTGGCGACTTCGGGGCTCTTCCGGCAGGCCTTCGTCTGCGTCTTGTCCGTAGACAGCTGCTTGGTGGCATCTTCAAACCTGAAAGCAGTTGGTAGGGAACCTAAACCTTGTTGAGGCCTTATCAAGATCAGGTATGGGAGTCAGCCTGCTTTGCAAGCCATGTTTCCATAGTGTATAGGCAATGGACTCTGGCAAGTATGTCCGCCAACCAAACCGAGGCCTGCATCCAAGCGACTGCGACGGAGTGACCCAGCAAAGAGCTCGAAGACAAGTCCGCGAGGCAGTGTTTTCAGGGTTGAGGCACTTTGCAGTCGACTCACAGTGCAATTCCTGCTAAAGCGTTGCTTCTATAGGCTCAATGAAGGGCCTGTCCAGAAGAATCTGCATCCATGGCCGAAGCTCTGCAGATTGTGTCTGTGTCTGACAGCGATCACAAGCCTAAGCGACCCAGGAAATCCTACAACCCCTTGGACAGCGTGCAGTACTTTTTTGACACAGAGGTGGCTCCGATTTCGGAGCAGCAGCGCGCAGAGACTGAAGAGGACTTCTTTCTACGAGCCTGTCGATGGTGGATGGACAAGCAAGAGCAGCAGCTGGGAAAATTGTCGTCACCGTATACCACGAAGTCAGATCGCAGGGCCACTTGTATTTGTGTTGAGTGCAGCAACTGTTACTCGAGGAAAGGAAAGAGCTTCCAGCTCAGAGGCACTGTGGCTTGGTCCGGTCGGCGTGTTGCTGTGCATCTCGACATATCCGTTGCTGGCAGCTGCAGCGGCACCCCTCGGAAGCTCCGTGCGGATGCCACATCTGCATCGCCAGCAAAAGCACGTGCGGCGCGCCGTGTCTGAACTCAGGGACGCTGGAGAAACCGTAACTCCCACCAGAGTGGCGAGGAAACTGGCTGGTGCTTCCAAGATGAATGCCCGATCCATCCGCTACTTCGTATGGTCCAAGAACAAGCAGCTTCTGCTGAAGGATGGACAGGCCAAACCTTCACGCAGCCGCCAACTGTTTCGAAGGCAGACTGGGATGCTTTCATCGAGGGCCACAAGGATCCTGCTGGTTTGCTGCTCTTTACAACGGCGAAGCCAGGTGGAGTTGGAAAATGGCCTTCCGGTAAAGTGTTCGTAATAATGAGGCTAACATTATTTTGCATCCCGAGGTGGCTCGTACATTTGCCTGTTCCCACCGGTGTTGGATGAGCTGCAGCTGCTCCGCCAGCAGGGGTACTTGACAAAGGTCCTGCTTGCCAGCGACGCAACATTCAATTTGGAACGGGACGAGTGGACTTACACAGTCGTCACGGCGGCTGTGTACCGCTGTCTGGATCATCGCTGGAGGAAGAGCGGCTTGTTCTTGGGAATGGCCCGCCACAACCGGGAGCTTGGGGCCGTTCACCAGCGGGCTTTGCAAGCGGTGCACGCCGCACTACAAGAGCGAAACCTTCCTACTGCTTGTCAGCTCCATACAGATTGGTTTCCGGGAATGAAAGAAGCTGGACGGGCAGTGGCAGCGTCCATGAAATACATTCCCGGGATCGAACATTTGCTCCGTAACGTCTCCAAGAGTCGGAATGGGGGTGAGATGCTGAGAGTGCCACGCCTGAAGGCCAGACCCCTGCATGTCGTGGCATCCACCGTGCACACTTTGGCTTTGCTTCCTACGCTTTCCCTGCGCATCATCGCCTTGAGAGTCTGGCTGGCGAGAGTGGCCGATGCTGACGGCTGGAGTGAGCCGGAGTGGTGCGAGTATTTTCGCAAGCAACATTGCTACACAGCAACCCTCCAGGCAGACAAATATGGGCAGGCGGAGTGTCTGGCCACAAGGTGGTGGTATGGCCACATGTCCACCATCATTCCAGGACATCCTCCTTCGCAACAGCAAGCCGAGCAAAGTCACAGGGCACTGAAGCGGGCCATCTCCAACAGCCCGACCAGGACTTTGCGGTTCAAATGTGCAAGGTTTAGGGTGTTGGGGGATAGGGTTTAAGGCTGGGTGCTCCTTTGGGGCTTAGAGTGTAGGTCGTGCTTCAAAGGACTGCCATTGATGTGTTGAAGACTGCGAAGGAAGCAGT
>CAJNDS010001631.1:0-12457 GCA_905221605.1 Symbiodinium natans | reverse complement strand
TATTCTTCTATTCTTATATTCTTATATTCTTATATTCTTATATTCTTATATTCTTATATTCTTACATTCTTACATTACTATATTCTTATACTACTATATTCTTATATGATTATATTATTACATTACTATATGTTTATATGATGCTATGATTATGTTATTGTATTACTACATTAGTATATGATTACATGACTATATCGTTATTTGATTGTATTATTGTATTATTATATGATTCTATTGTGATATGTTTATATTGTTTTATTGTTATATTACTATATGATTATATGACTTTATTGTTATATGATTATGTTATTATATTATTATATGACTATATTGTTATATGCTTATATATATTTATCTTGTCATATTACTATATGATTATATTGCATCATTGCTTACCGTCCTTGTTCAGCGCGGCAAGGAAGCCATCAGGCATGTCGGCAACCTGGTTCAAAACCAATCTCCCCCCACCCGCAAACTCGTTGGAGAACCCTCACGGAGCGCTAAACTCTCTCTACAAGGCTTCGGCAGTCATACCTCTGGTGGCCAAAGCATTCTGGATGTCCTGAACCTTGACCTCGACAGAACCGTTAAAGGTCTTGGCATGGCTTGTTGCAGTAAGCCGAGCTGGTGTTAATGACAAAAGCAGCCAGCAGCGCTGAGTTGTTTACCAGCCCATTAACATCAGGACGGAACTGCTCCCAGGCAATGGACAGGAGTCTGTCTTGCTCCTGCATGCCAGCGCTTCTGCGTGCTAAGCCCCTCATGTGATTCGTTCCATGGCTCTCTGCGCAACATGCGCATAGTACCTCCCTTGAACTGTCGTGTGCATGGCAGTGCATGGCAGCAGTTCTGCTTCGCTGCGTGTTGGGACAGGTTGTGAAGAAGGGGGGGTGGCCCCGCCTCTGGCTTCTTGCAGCGCAAGTTGATGATGCCCGCGAGGAACTCTGTGTAAGAGACCTGGACGTCTGTGAATAAAGACTCCGACCTCAAGCCTTAAGCCATGCGCATAGCCATGCGCATAGCCATGCGAATAGCCATGCGTATAGCCATGGCTATGCAGCCACGCGCGGCTCTGCACAGCCGTGCTGTCGTCCGAGCACCGCGCTTGTCCGGTTCTACCCACATCCAGCTCGCTGACAATCTGCCGATGCTTTCATACAATCCACCCAGGAGAAAGGTGAAGGGCGCTCTCGCAGCCTGCTCCGCCTGCTCGGGTGAGGCCCCAAACTGCATCAGCCCCTGCCTTTCAGAACTTTCAGAGCGCGGGACCATGTGTCGCACAGTTTATACACAGAGATCGAAGTGTGACCCTTCAGCAGGCCATGATCCCATCTGGCAGCCGGACACGATGCTCACGCTACTATACTCCATTAGTATAAAAAAAAACATAATAGAAATCTAAATATACTATCCTAGAGTAGATTTAAAGTTATATTCGCCTCGGCTTCCTGCCGAGAACAAGCAAACACGGGATCCGGTCTCCTTCCCCCCGAACCCAACCCTTCAAAACCCCCCCCCATCCCTTGGAGGGGCTGCAAAACCGATGCCGTGGGGGGTCCCGCCTGTCCAGCGGCTCTTGTAGAGGGGCGCTCCAAAAAGCGCAAAATTGGCTGTTTTGGTACCTCTTTTTCTTGGGGACCCCCTGGGACCCCCCCTGGGACCCCCCCCGTGGGACCTCCCTGGAACCTTTCTGGGACCCACAGGACTTACCTGGGACCCCCTAGGGACTCCCTGGGAGCCCCCCCTTTTGCTGGGAACCCCCCTCCCTTTTTTGAGGCCTGTCCGTGGGCCGGCCCGGCTGCCGAGGCAGCGCGTTTACAATTATGTTTATTGGTTTATGATTATTATATTTCTTATGATTATTAATATTACCATTATTATCATTATTACTATGATTATTATTCTTAAAAAAAAAATATATATATATATATATATATATATATATATATTTGCTATCGTTGACTGCTAGGCCATGCCTGAGCTCTTCGGCAGAAAGATGTCCGTCGCCGTCCGCGTCGAAGGCCTTAAAAGCCTCCGAAGAAGTGCGGGCCTTAACCCTAAACCCTAAACCCTAAACCCTAAACGATCCACGGAAACCAGAAGGCCTCGTTGACGGTGGTTTGTTGACTGGCATCAAGCTGCGTGGCAACCTCGAAGGCCGTCAAGCTGTCCATTGCTTACACGGGTACTTCCCCAAATAGTGGGTACCCTTAACATAACCCCAACATAGTATCATCCTTCCGTAAAGGGTACCCCCTATTTTCGGAAACCCCCAGTTTGCGAGTATTTTGCAGCTTCCACCTCACAACTCCTGAGATTGGCACAAATCGCGTGACAAACTTTTCAAACTCAGATCTCTGGCCCACCTGCAATCAGCAAGGGTGTCAGGTAAACAGCTCTAGGACTGTGCGCGAAAGGGCTTCTGTTCTGCGTGAGCTTGGACACTGGCCGCCAGCAAGCTTTGAATTTGATTGTTGTTCAGCGCGCCAGCTGGATTACCTGTCCGCGCGAACAAGTGGACGTCACCAGGCGTTTCGCAACCCAGATATCCCCCAAACCCTAAACCCTACACCCTAAATATTGTTCACTGTCAGTTGGGGCCCAGGCTGTGGCCAGCCAAGCCCATCTGCACGAACCACCTGCGCTTGCGCATGAGCTTCGGAACTCAGTTGAGCAGCTCAATGCTCGCGTGCTCCGGAGCCCTAAACCCTAAACTCTCAACCCTAAACCCTAAACCCTAACTGCAGCGGCCGTTTTCCTCTTCCGTTTTAGTGGCTGCATCCCCACCCTGATATCCAGCGCATGCCGGCTTTGAAGTCTGAGGAGAAGTACCAACCTGATCTTAAGGGTTTAGGGTTTAGGATGTAGGGTTTAGGGTTTAGGGTGTAGGGTTTAGGGATTAGGATGCAGGGTTTAGGGTTTAGGGTGTATGGGAGGTCAAGCAGAGGTTGGAGAGACTGTATCACATGGGAGCAAGCTGGGTGGTGCAGCGGCCCAGGCATTCTAGGATCGCAAAGTAAGCGCCGGCCCTTCCATGTCCCTTGATTGTCAACAACACTTCCAGCTCAGCGACAAATAGCCCGCGAGCATGTGCACCTGCACAGGTACACTCAATCAGTATGCAGAATTCAAAGTTTATGTTCATGTACACTGGGCAGGGCCAGAAGCAGTATTGGAGATGAATCATGGCGACAGTCAGTCGTACCAGGACAACACAGACGCAGCAATTTGAACATCGTACCGACACAAAGCATGGCGATGCATGGCCAAGACATGGTTACAATGGAACAGAGCCTAACATGATTCTGGTGCTGCCGGGTAGCCCCTCCCAGCCGCACAGCAAGGACGACAACTGCTCGCCGTAGCCGTAGCTGCAAGTCTGGGTGACACAAGAATGCTGCCACAGAACTTGGGGAAGGGAGTACTATACTTGATTCTTCACCACGAACGTGCATGAAGAACGTTCTGTCTTTAAGGCTGTTGTGGTCCGCTGCAACTCCCGGGCACTCTGGATCTGGGAGTTCGGTCCGGCGCAAGTTGCAAACATCTAAAGTCTAAACATGTAGTCAGAAACCACATCTTGAAATTGTCGTGCCGTGGGGCGGTGGAGGGATGGGTTTCCACATGCGTATCGGTTTTCGATAACTGCATGAGCGTATATGCATTCCATACACACATAAATCCTTATCAAAGGCTACGAAACAGTGCAACACGTGCTGTCTCTGGGACTTGCATGTCTTGTTCAATGTCTTCAAGTATGCAAGTGTACTTACAGAGCATGACCGAGCGCGCCGAAGCAACATGGATGGGTTCTGACCATGACTTTTGGGGTTTAGGGTTTATAGAAATTGTATAGGGTTTGGGTCCCAATAACGTTTTGACCGAAAGTTTTGACCGAAACGTTTTGTTTTCAAAATTGTGGGAATGGGGCCCATTTGGGTGGAGATCTGGGGGGAGATCTGGGGAGAAATCTGGGCGGGGATCTGGAGATCTGATTGGAAAGAGATCTCGGGAGAGCGGGGGGAGATCTTGGGGGAGATCTGTGGGGGCGAGATCTGGGCGAGATCTGGGGAGATTTGGGCGGAGATCTGGGGGAGATCTGGGTGGAGATCTGGGAGATGGGAGATCTGCCGGCAGATTGGGGAGAGATGTTGGGGGAGATCTGGGCAGAGATCTGGGGGGGGGGGGGGGGGATGTGAGGAGGTGAGGATGGGAGAGGGGGGGTGAGAGCAGGGATGGGGGATGAGAGGAGGGATGGGGGAGGGGAGGGGGGGGGGGGGGGGGAAGGGGAGAGGTTTAAGTAAATTGAGCATTTGGCCTCAGAAGTGTTCTGGCTTAATTTACTTAAATTCAGCTTGTCAGCTGTTTAGACAAATAACTTGGAAAACTCAAAATGAGACCACATACAAATTCTATTCATTTTATCTTGAGGGTTTAGGGTATAGGGTTTAAGGTTTAGGTTTAGGGTTTAGCGCACAGGCTCTGGCGACCTCAAGCCGGGTTCCCGGCTGGAAACCACCCCGGGAAGGTATAATCCAGACTCGTGCAAGCCTCTTCATCCCTGCGAAGTGGAGGATGAAGGGTTTAGGGTCTAGGGTGTAGGGTTTAGGGTTTAGGGTTTAGGGTTTAGGGTTTAGGGTCTGGGGTCTGGGGTCTCGGGTTTAGGGTGTAGGGTGTAGGGTGTAGGGTGTAGGGTGTAGGGTGTAGGGTGTAGGGTGTAGGGTGTAGGGTTGAGGGTTGAGGGTTGAGGGTTGAGGGTTGAGGGTTGAGGGTTGAGGGTTGAGGGTTGAGGGTTGAGGGTTGAGGGTTGAGGGTTGAGGGTTGAGGGTTGAGGGTTGAGGGTTGAGGGGTGAGGGTTGAGGGTTGAGGGTTGAGGGTTGAGGGTTGAGGGTTGAGGGTTGAGGGTTGAGGGTTGAGGGTTGAGGGTTTAGGGTTTAGGGTTTAGGGTTTAGGGTTTAGGGTACTGGCCTGCTCTGAAAGCATGGGTGCTCTGCGTCGCAAAGTAGGCAGCCATCATCTGGTGCGAAGTTCGCTTCCCCCACTCCTTGGCCAAGTTAACTGCTTCCATGCGGCTAGGGAACAAATATTCCTCCAGTGAAAACAAAGGGCTAAAAAACAGTGCTAACAACACATGCTAACAACAAGCACATCATACTTCCAGCTGGAGAGTGAAATCCAGATGTGCTGCTATCAGTGGGGCCCACCAAGACCGGGCAAGCGGCATCAGGCCAGCAGGCCCATGCAAAGTAGGTGTAGGCAGTATACCAGTATACTTGTTACAGGAAGAGAAGCATCGGTCCCCTGCCACGTTTTCATGATCGAGGGCTTGTCGGCGCCTTTCTGGCCAGGCCAGTGCGCCAATGCGTGGTGCGCGATTCCGCCGCGTCAGTGCGCGAATGTGCCTGGGTCATGCGCGAAGCTGCGTGTGTGAATCCACCATCCAATGCGCACGTTTGCCGGTGCGCGCATCCGCGGTGTTCAGAGTGTGCCCTCCCCCCCCCCTTCCCCCGCATTCGTTATTCTTTTCCGCCTCTACCCTGGCTGATACGCGTGCACAAAAGCCGAAAACACTGAGCCCTCGTAGCCCTATGAATCCCAAACCCAAACCCTTGACAACCCTAACCTTTCAAGTCGACAGCGTAGCTGGGGCCACATCGCCAGAGAGTCGGATTTCGCTGAGGTGGTAGGGGGACCGAAGCTGCTAGTGCTTGAAGGAGGGTGGGCCTTGTTTTGGAGCGGGGGCTTGGGGAAGGCATGTATCACCGGCAAGTGCAAATCCATGCTCAGCCAGCCAAGCTTGCGACATGTTTTACCCCACCTGAAAAACCTGCTGATAAAAAAAACTAAAGGACTGGAACCAGTGCATCTTAGTGTCTGGCATAGTGGCATGGCCATGAAGTGTCGCAGGTGTCCATGTCTCTGCTCATGGCGTCATGAGACAGCAGGTAGCCCCTGCGGAGGTTGTCGTATCTCCACATGTGGTCCAGCCAACCTTTGCAAGATCCCAACGCGCAGAAAACACGCTACCTATAGGCATACATCCTCGTCTTGACAGCGAGACACCAGAGGATGTTCTGCACACCTCGGTAACTTCTGCAGCAAAGACGTCCTTGGCTTGCCAGCTCCATGGCACATTTGCGCCGTTTCTGGGGCAAACTTGCCAGACAAATTCATGGGCCAGCTCAGCAGCGCAGGAGTGATGAACTTATTTGAAACCCCGAGCCCGCCCCCGTCATATCCTTCTGAAACAGACCGAGCACGTCCAACTTCGTAGTTGCGGTGATGCCGTGCTGGATGACGTTAGCCACATTACGCGCATAAACCTCAGAGTCGAAGCATATGGAAGCACGGTATGGTAATAACCTGCGAATCCCTCCAGAACCAAAACAACATCCCTCAGAAAGAAAGGTGATATGAGCACAAGACTGAGGGACATGGCGGTAGTATGTTGGTAGCAAAGCCCTCAAGACCAGCCGGCCATGTCTGGCAGCACCAATGTCGCCTGTCTCCCTCAGCGCACTGTCGCAGTGGTGTGCTGCCGCACGCCGATAGTGGCCAACATGGACAACCTCGACAACGGCTTGAAATCAGCAGCACAGCACCCCTTTCTTTAACAAGAAAAAGCAACAACCACAAATTTAAACAGAAACAGGGAATTATTGCATACCCGGCGTCGTGCCCGTAGAATGTGCGGACGTTCCGAATGTTTTTGTTCTCCCACATGATGCCATCCTTGTCGAAGCCTGACAGGCACAGAAGGAACTCTCTGATCTTTGATCCTTCCGTGTTCCTGCGTTTTGAGGGCGCGAGCCTATGCCATCCCAAAGCAATGGGAGCTGCAAGAAGGTGGTGCACAGGTGTGATGCTTCCAGCCAGGATGGCCAGTTCGGCTCCTCGCGATGTCCACCGTCACACCAGCAAGTCTCGTCAGCAAAAGCGGTGTTGCTGAAGGGCGTCGATCCATGCGCAAAGCGCACCGCGCTGGGACCTGTCAGACTAAGCTCACGCTGGGTCGGGAAGAGGGAGGCTGTCCAATGGAAACACAGCACCTGGACACAGCTTGTGGAGCTCAACAATTTGCTTCGGAGTGTTTTTCTCTCGCATAAACACCCCACCGGCATCAGAGCTCCGACCGCCTCTATGCATGTGGCTGGTCCGGGAACTTGGCCGGCACGGCTTAAGTCCAGGGGAAGCAGCGATGACTGCACAAGAGACTGCTGGATGCTGCAACCCTCTGCTGCCAAAACCAAAAGTGAAGAATCTCCTTAGGGGCATGGCTCATGTGGGTCGCCCTTGAAGACAAGGACTCAATTAACGCGTGCATGTAACTGGGGGCGAGCCCAGACATTAGAGGCATGCCCAAAGCAACTTGGGTCAGTTGACAGAAATTCAGCCCGGAGCGTTTAGGCATGCTAGCGGGCCTGCTTTAACCAAGCCGATCAAGCGGGAGGCTTCAAAATGCAAACAAAAGAGAGCTGAATTCTTGGCTGTCTAGCAAGCTCGAGTGCCCTCTCATGATGTGCAAGAGTGTGTTCGATGAGATCAGGGTGCTTGGCTTGGGGGAGGGCACACGAGCATGAATGTCCCTGACTCAGACCATAAACTGAAACCAGTTCACCAGCCAGATCAGACAGCAAAGCCAGAGGGAGGATGGAAGCAGTGGAACAGATGCGGACAGCTCGGCGTTGCGCCGCACAGGGGCAGAACCATTCACAATCCTGATGTCCGCGCAATTCTGCCACACTTGCGACGACTGCTCGCAGTCCCATCGCCAGGACAGCAAGTAGTCGCCTTCCTCCAGGTCCTCCGGCACTAGGATCAGATCGACAATGCTGAAGGGGAAGCCACGAGAGACTGGTGGGTCGCCGGCATTGTTGGAGCTCACGGTGGTCGACCACTGTGGCACATCCTGGCCAAGGGTGCTGCGCCAGAAGGGCACGTGGCCGCTGAATCCTGAAAAGGGCTCCTGGAACTGGAGCATTCCCGGTGGGCACTGGACTACGTCGTAGCCGCTGGCTGCTTGTGCACAGGAGATATACTCTTGGCGTGGAAGTCCATCGCACTCCGCCTGGCTAAACATCTCGCAGCTCGGGATTGGATTGCGAGCCCACTCGCTGCCTGCTGGGTAGGTGCCGTCTTTCACAATCCGCAATGGCAGATGCAGGCGTGGCAAATCTGGGCCGATGAGCTCGCCCATCTGCGAGACGTTGCCATATTGGATCCACTGCTTGTCGCCCGAGAAGCGCAGCACATGCCTCTGAAAGCACTCCTCCGTGATGTTGGAGGTCTTGGGGCAGAGCCTGTAGGAGTAACCACCCCCATGGTTGGCAGTGATGGCCCAGGCCACCTCCTGTGTGGAGCCCTTTGGCCACGTCATTGCCTCCTTCTCTGGCAGGGACTTTCCGTCGGTGCCCGGGGTGTGTGAAGGCATCAGGCTCCCAGCCGAGTCCACGACCGGGTCCGCCAGTCCACCGAAGATGCCACAGCCCGACCCAAAGACGGGTGCTGTGCCTGG
Organism: Symbiodinium natans; assembly: GCA_905221605.1. NCBI lineage: Eukaryota > Dinophyceae > Suessiales > Symbiodiniaceae > Symbiodinium > Symbiodinium natans. Next base: position 3,942 of record CAJNDS010001631.1, on the reverse strand, counting down.
AGCGCGCCAGGGATTCTTCCTGGACCAATCCTTGGCCCCGGATTGCACTTTCACGTTGAAGGTCCGACTCCGCTCGTCGTTGACTGTGGGCTCCCCCGGAATGGTCACGAAGTCCGAGTACCACATGCAGTCGTCGAAGGCGCAGCTCCCAGCATGCGCCAAGCTGCCGTTTTGCCGCGACGAAGGCGGCCAGGTCATGACACCGTGAGCATGGGCCCGTGCCATGCCGACCGCGACCAGCACCAGCATCATGTCTTCGAGAAGCTCGGGGGATCTCGGGGGACGTCCACGGCGTCAACAAGCTTGCTCCAACTTTTGGGCCAATAAGCCGCGGCGGCATGCCAAGAAGCGTTTCTGTGTTTCCTTGAATGATGCACTTGAAGGGCACAGCCCAAACATGGACTATTTAGACATTCCACCCTCCACCCTCCACACTCCGCCAACCACACACACCACCACTACCAGAAACCGCTACCAAACACCACCGCCACCACCACACCACACACCACACTCCACCACACACATCCACACTCCACCACACACACATCCATACTCCACCACAGACCATCACCACAACCATAACGCTCACCACTCCACCACACCCCCCCCCACACCCATTCGCTCAACTCAGAAACACAGGGCCCCCCTCCAATGCGATCTATACGCAGCGACCGCGCATCTATCGCCAGCTCCCCTTTTTAAAATTAAAAGGCTGTAAAGTCAACTTAAAAGCAATCCGCCAAGGCCTTGGGCCGTAGGTGTCTGGGTAGCACAAACAGGCACCCCACCACCCCTTTATTTTGCACTTTTGGCCTGAAAATGGGTACCCCCCCTAGCCGACAAGTGTCCGGGGAGCAGACGGTGCATCAGGACCAGGGGTCACTTCAGCTGCCATAGAGCCCCCCCCCCCCAGCCCACCGGCCCCCCAACCCCGGCCCCCACCGCACCGCCCTTCGCCTTGGCCTCTATTGGCCTCCGGGGCCTTTTCCCACCACTGCCCCCTTGTTACAGCAGCTCAGGCCGACCCGCCGATTTGATGAATGGCGACCTGCCCCTTTAAAATGGTATTACCGATAGATTCAAGAGCACCCACCCACCCCCCCCCCCGGTTTTCCTCGATATTCTCGGTAAAAACGCAACTCCAGGGTTGGCCCGGTTCCCTTGTAAAGCAGGTCCGGTTCCCTTCTAAAGCAGGGACTAACTCAAGCCAAGCTACGCTAGCTTTCGTGATAAAAGTGACAGCATCATTCAGATTAAACTGCCCTTGAACACGCCTCTACACCACACGGACCACAGCTCGCTGCACGCGCAGCTCGAGGAGTTCTCTGACAGTTTGATCGACCCGGCAACCTTGCCACAACCTGAGTCTGAATAGAATGGAGAAATCCATGTAGGGCATCAGCCTCGGAGCATGATGTTGAAGACTTCCGACCTAAAACACAAAGCCTTGCGGCCGGGCCACTTCCCAACCGTACCCAATCCAACAGCTTCTCCCGTCGCCAGTCGAAGTGGTTTGGTGAGCCCACCAAGCAGGCCTGGTTTGCATCTTCAAGACGGACGAAGCAACATAAATGAGTTTGTTGGTCCATCTGGCCCTCTTTCCTCCCACCTGCGCCACATCACCTCAGCAGACGTCGGTCTGGGCATTGATGTGTTGAGACAGTTCGGCAAGAGAGTTGCTTGACTTCATCTTCCAGAAAAACCGAGGCACTCATGGAGAAGGGGGGGACATCATCACTCGACCAAACATTGGGATGCAGGTATTGCTGACTCCTCCAAAGAGCCTCAGCTCCACACACGCACACTTGTTTATTCTCGGCTCGTCTGGAGCATGCCGAACTGACCTACCGCTGAAATCTCAATGTCAAAGCATTTCACTAAGACCTCCTGCTTCAGATGCTGGCCGCGAAGCTGCTTCGACGGAGCCGTGGGCACCTCCAAACCGATCTCATACATCACTGCAGGTGACCTACAAGCCTTGCAAGCTTCCAAATGGCTGTTTTCCAAAATAGGGGGGGTACCCCTTTTAGACCCCAAACAGAGTAGAATCCCCTTAAAGGAACCCCAAAAAGGGTACCCCCTGTGTTCGGAAACCCCCGACTTGCTTCCGGCCAGGACCTGCCTGGTGCTTGGAAGGTTGGGCAGCCGCGGTGCCTGATGATTCGTCGCCCAAAGCAGCCCAGCGCATGCGCGCGGTACCACTGCAGCAGCTGTCGGCCAAGCCGATTTCGATTGCCAGACGCCTCACTTGTCTTGCGGTTAGCAGGGAATGGGGAATGAGGTACCCTACATAATCCTGAAAGGGCATATATAGTACCCCTACTTCCCTCATTTCCTGCTAGCCAACAGTAAGACTTGTGAATCTTGCAAGCATTTGCAAGCAGTGGCTAGCCAGCATGTGAATTTCACTGGGACAGGACAGGCGTCGGCCAATGGACAGGCCTTCTTCTCGTAGCTTGCCGCATGGTCTTCCTGAAAAGTTGAAATTGAGAAGAGCGTCCGCCACAGCACAGGTCGTTTCTGAGTTCTCTCTTATACAAAAGATCGGCTCTTCTTCTGACAAGCTGCGGAGTGGTAGCGGCCTCCCCACGTCACAATCAAACACAAACGCCAAAAAACACATACAAAGCCTTCACATTACCAAGTACTACATCAATCAACTTCGCCTCTCCACGTCAGATGCTGAAAGCAGCCTTCATCTGTGAACCTCTGGGTGTCCGCAAGATTCAACAAAGATGAGCTGAAGCGAATCAGACGCTGACAAACGCAGCTCGTTGCGACCCGTTGTGAACCGTTGTGACGCATTGCGACCCGCCTGACGAAGGTGTGCACGCCCCTGATGCAGAGCTGGACCCTTCCATTGCCGGGGACTTCGCCATCATGGATACCTCATGGAGATTCAGCGACAAGCCTACTCGATCGTGACTCATAACGCTGGCAAAAGACAACCTGCTTGTGCACTCTTGTATACTCTCGTGCATTTCTGGAAGTAGCACAGGCCAAGGGGCGCAGCGCACGTGCAGCGATGACACTCAGCAGGGCAAGGAAACTCGCCCGGCAGATTGCCAGCATGGAGCTGTATTAATCGAGCCACATAAGTCTGCAGGATGCATGTAATAGACAAGTAGTAGATGTAATCCGCCTCGGCCTCGGCCAGTAGGTACCCTGGGTAGCAGGAAGCGAATCCCCTCCGGGAGCGAACGGTGCATTTAAGCCCGAGGGCGGGTCACGTAGCGTGAAAATTATAGGTGATCTGAACTGACTCACAGGAAAGGGCTGCGCTCTTGCATGGCACAAGCTACTATTTGCTTAAGAACCCCAAAAGAATTTAAAAAAATTGGGGTTCTTAAGCAATTGCTAGCAAGAGGGTGCAAGGAGCGCCCCACCTGTCCTTCAAACAGCTCTGTGCAGTCGGCCGCTGATGCTCCATCTTCTGAAGCATCTGCCTGGGCCACTAAACCGTAAACCCTAAACCCTAAACCCCAAACCCCAAACCCTAAATGTCTCGGGTCCCTCCTGCATATCTGCTGTGCTTCTTGGGTGGCTCCACCCATAGCAGCCTTGCGAAAAATCAGTGAAGGCAGACGCGGCAGATGGCAGGAAGGCGACCAAGAACCGAAAGCCGCCGAGTCCCAGACCCAGTCCGGCTCCTGCTGTACAGCCTTCGGGAATTCCTCACATTCCAAGGAAGGGTCGATGTGGGGGGTTTCCGGAAATAGGGGTACCTTATTGGGGTCCGTACTTCAAGGGAATCTGATTATTTGGGGGGTCTATATTAGGGGTCGCCGATTTTCGGAAACTCCCATATGACGGGTGCTGGTTTTCCCTTGAAGCCCTCCGAGTGGTGGCCTTCACAGTGGCCGCGACGAAGGGCAAACGCCCAGACAAAAGGAAAAACAGCATGCAGCCAGCTGACCTTAAAATTCAGCAAGGGTTTAGGGT
>CAJNDS010001630.1:0-12463 GCA_905221605.1 Symbiodinium natans | reverse complement strand
GCGCATCTCTTAAAGGTTGAGTTTGTGCGCATCTCTTAAAGGTTGAGTTTGGGCGCATCTCTTAAAGGTTGAGTTTGGGCGCATCTCTTAAAGGTTGAGTTTGGGCGCATCTCTTAAAGGTGGAGTTTGGGCGCATCTCTTAAAGGTTGAGTTTGGGCGCATCTCTTAAAGGTTGAGTTTGGGCGCATCTCTTAAAGGTTGAGTTTGGGCGCATCTCTTAAAGGTTGAGTTTGGGCGCATCTCTTAAAGGTTGAGTTTGGGCGCATCTCTTAAAGGTTGAGTTTGGGCGCATCTCTTAAAGGTTGAGTTTGGGCGCATCTCTTAAAGGTTGAGTTTGGGCGCATCTCTTAAAGGTTGAGTTTGGGCGCATCTCTTAAAGGTTGAGTTTGGGCGCATCTTTCTCAACTTCCTGGGTCTCTTGCTTTGAGATTGGCATTTACAAACAACCCTAAACCCTAAACCCTAAACCCTAAACCCTAAACCCTAAACCCTAAACCCTAAACCCTAAACCCTAAACCCTAAACCCTAAACCCTAAACCCTAAACCCTAAACCCTAAACCCTAAACCCTAAACCCTAAACCCTAAACCTAACCCCTAAACCCTAAACCCTAAACCCTAAACCCTAAACCCTAAACCCTAAACCCCTAAACCCTAAACCCTAAAACCTAAACCCTTAGAACCCCCTAAAACCTAAACCCTAAAACCTGATTCTCAAAACAAAATAAAAGTCGAAACACCCTAAACCCTTAAACCCTTAACCCTAAACCTAAACCAGCTACACCCTAACCAGTAAAGCCCTAAACCCCATTAGAGGGAGCACTCTAAAGGCCCTAAAGCCTAAACCCAAACCCTAAACCCATAAACCACTAAACCCTAAACCTAAACCCTAAACGGCTAAACCCTTAAAACCCTAATCCCCTAAACCCTAAACCCCAAACCCCTAAACCTAAACCTAAACCCTAACCCCTAAACCCTCAAGAACCCTAGAACCCTAAACATAAAACCCTAAACCCTAAACGCCTAAAAACCCTAACCCTAAACCCTAAACCCTAAACCTCTCCTACCATATAATTATAAACCTTAATGGTATTCGTGGGCAAGGCCCAAATATTCGTGGGCAAGGCCAAAAGATTCGTGGGCAAGGCCCAAATATTCGTGGGCAAGGCCCAAAATCCGGATTTTGGGCCTTGCCCACGAATTTTTGGGCCTTGCCCACGAATTTCTGGGGCCACGAATTTTTGGGCCTTGCCCACGAAGTTCTGGGGTTGTTGGTTCGTGGGCAAGGCCCAAAAATTCGTGGGCAAGGCCCAAATATTCGTGGGCAAGGCCCAAATATTCGTGGGCAAGGCCCAAATATTCGTGGGCAAGGCCCAAATATTCGTGGGCAAGGCCCAAGTATTCGTGGGCAAGGCCCAAAATTCGTGGGCAAGTATTCATGGGCAAGCCCCAAAAATTCGTGGGCAAGGCCCAAGGTCCACAATGCCCTTGAGACCCTAAACCGTTGAGCCCCTAAACCCGTGAGACCCTAAACACTTCAGACCCTAATTAGGGTTTCAGGGCCTCAAGGCCTGGCGTTTAGGGTTTCAGGGCCCAGCGTTTAGGGTTTCAAGGCCTCAAAGCCTGTGTTTAGGGTTTCAGGGCCTCAGGGCCTGTGTTTAGGGTTTCAGGGCCCAGCGTTTAGGGTTTCAAGGCCTCAGGGCCTGTGTTTAGGGTTTCAGTGCCTCAGGGCCTGTGTTTAGGGTTTCAGGCCCCAGCGTTTAGGGTTTCAAGGCCTCAAAGCCTGTGTTTAGGGTTTCAGGGCCTCAGGGCCTGTGTTTAGGGTTCCAGGGCCCAGCGTTTAGGGTTCCAAGGCTTCAGGGCCTGTGTTTAGGGTTTCAGGGCCTCAGGGCCTGTGTTTAGGGTTTCAGGGCCCAGCGTTTAGGGTTTCAAGGCCTCAAAGCCTGTGTTTAGGGTTTCAGGGCCTCAGGGCTTGTTTTTATGGTTTCAGGGCCCAGCGTTTAGGGTTTCAAGGCCTCAGGGCCTGTGTTTAGGGTTTCAAGGCCTCAGGGCCTGTGTTTAGGGTTTCAGGGCCCAGCGTTTAGGGTTTCAAGGCCTCAAAGCCTGTGTTTAGGGTTTCAGGGCCTCAGGGCCTGTGTTTAGGGTTTCAGGGCCCAGCGTTTTGGGTTTCAAGGCCTCAAAGCCTGTGTTTAGGGTTTCAGGGCCTCAGGGCCTGTGTTTAGGGTTTCAGGGCCCAGCGTTGAGGGTTTCAAGGCCTCAGGGCCTGTGTTTAGGGTTTCAGGGCCTCAGGGCCTGTGTTTAGGGTTTCAGGGCCCAGCGTTTAGGGTTTCAAGGCTTCAGGGCCTGTGTTTAGGGTTTCAGGGCCTCAGGGCCTGTGTTTTAGGGTTTCAGGGCCCAGCGTTTAGGGTTTCAAGGCCTCAGGGCCTGTGTTTAGGGTTTCAGGCCTCAGCCTGTGTTTAGGGTTCAGGGCCCAGCGTTTCGGGTTTCAAGGCTCAGGGCCTGTGTTTAGGGTTTCAGGGCCTCAGGGCCTGTGTTTAGGGTTTCAGGGCCCAGCGTTTAGGGTTTCAAGGCCTCAAAGCCTGCGTTTAGGGTTTCAGGGCCTCAGGGCCTGTGTTTAGGGTTTCAGGGCCCAGCGTTTAGGGTTTCAAGGCCTCAGGGCCTGTGTTTAGGGTTTCAGGGCCTCAGGGCCTGTGTTTAGGGTTTCAGGGCCCAGCGTTTAGGGTTTCAAGGCCTCAAAGCCTGTGTTTAGGGTTTCAGGGCCTCAGGGCCTGTGTTTAGGGTTTCAGGGCCCAGCGTTTAGGGTTTCAAGGCTTCAGGGCCTGTGTCTAGGGTTTCAGGGCCTCAGGGCCTGTGTTTAGGGTTTCAGGGCCCAGCGTTTAGGGTTTCAAGGCCTCAGGGCCTGTGTTTAGGGTTTCAGGGCCTCAGGGCCTGTGTTTAGGGTTTCAGGGCCCAGCGTTTGGGGTTTCAAGGCCTCAAAGCCCGTGTTTAGGGTTTCAGGGCCTCAGGGCCTGTGTTTAGGGTTTCAGGGCCCAGCGTTTAGGGTTTCAAGGCCTCAAAAGCCTGTTGTTAGAGTGTTCAGGGCTCAGGGCCCCTGTGTTTAGGTTTCAATGGCCCCGCGTTTAGGGTTTCAAGGCTTCAGGGCCTGTGTTTAGGGTTTCAGGGCCTCAGGGCCTGTGTTTAGGGTTTCAGGGCCCAGCGTTTAGGGTTTCAAGGCCTCAGGGCCTGTGTTTAGGGTTTCAGGGCCTCAGGGCCTGTGTTTAGGGTTTCAGGGCCCAGCGTTTAGGGTTTCAAGGCCTTAGGGCTTGTGTTTAGGGTTTCAGGGCCCAGCGTTTAGGGTTTCAAGGCCTCAAGGCCTGTGTTTAGGGTTTCAAGGCCTCAACGCCGTGTTTTTTCAAGTTTCAGGGTTTTTCAAGGTTTTTCAATGTTTTTTTAAGGTTTTTCCATGTTTCTTCGGGTTTTTTCAGGGTTTTTCTGAGGAAGGGCTGCTCCTGCGACCTTTTCACAGCCTAATTTCGGTCAAGGGGGGGTCGTATTTTGGAATTTTAAAGGCAAAATAGTCTTTGGAGACCCTCCTTGCCTCAAACTCCGACTCCCCCCCTTGAGAGGGAAAGTTTGCCTCAAAAAACACCCCAAAAGGGACCTCAGGCTTGGCCTAGACCCGCAATGAAAATGCGAATTTTTAGTACTGAAATCGAGGGTTCTGGGTGGCCTCTCGTTTTCTGGGTTTTTGTGTTTTTCAAGTTTTTCAAGACTTTTCCGCGACCTTTTTCACAATGATTTTGGTCAGGGGGGGGGTCATTTTTCGATTTTAAAGGCAAAATAATCTTCGGAGACCCCCCCTTGCCTCGAACTCCGACCCCCCCATGAGGGAAAATTTGCTTCCAAAAACACCCCAAATGGGGAGGTTTTTTTTTTCTCCTTATTTTTTTCAGGGTTTTTCATTTTTTAAAACGTTTTCAAGGTTTAGGATTTCAAGACCTCAAAGCCTCGCGTGGTTTAGTGTCTCCACCTCCTCGTTTGTTAAGTGGAAGTCATTCATTTTGTTATTGAACCATCCTAATAAAAAGAAGAAACTTTTTATTTCTTAATGTTATGGGAACTTCGGGTGGGTGGGTATTTTTCGATGTTCTAAACACAGAGCCTAAACGAGAAATTGCTCGACCAAGAGCTCTTGAACCCTAAACCCTAAACCCTAAACCCTAAACCCTAAACCCTAAACCCTAAACCCTAAACCCTAAACCCTTAACCCTTAAACCCTAAACCCTTAAACCCTAAACCCTAAACCCTAAACCCTAAACCCTAAACCCTAAACCCTAAACCCTAAACCCTAAACCCTAAACCCTAAACCCTAAACCCTAAACCCTAAACCCTAAACCCTAAACCCTAACACTAAACCCTAAACCCTAAACCCTAAACCCTAAACCCTAAACCCTAAACCCTAAACCCTAAACCCTAAACCCTAAACCCTAAACCCTAAACCCTAAACCCTAAACCCTAAACCCTAAACCCTAAACCCTAGCAGGGCGAACGCACCGAAGCCGGCAGGCGAGGTAGCTCCGGAGCCAGAAGCCCTCCGGCGGGCGACGGAGCTCCAGTCCCGCAGGCAGCTGCGGGCTGCGCGGTGGACCCGGCAGGTCGCTGGCGAGAAACCCGTCAGGTCGCCCTAGAATAAGATACCCCAAACCTTCGGGTAAAACATCGCAACCTCTTGCCGGGAGGCCTCCCAGACGGAGCCTTTCCACAGCACCCCAAACAGGAGTTCCAGGGCCCTGAAAGGCTTCCAGGCAGGGCCCCCTCCCAGGCAGGGGCCTCCCAGGCAGGGGCCGCCCAGACAGGGCCTCCTAAACAGGGGCCCGCCAAAGCACAGGCCCTCCCCGGCAGGGGTCTCCCAAGCAGCCAGGAGGGGCCTCGCTCAGGCAGGGGCCTGCCAGGCAGGGGCCTCGGCAGGCGGGGGGGCCTTCCAGGCAGGGCCTCCCAGGCAGGGGGGGCCTCCCAGGCAGGGGCCTCCTCCCAGGCAGGGGCCTCCCAGGCAGGCAGCCTTTCAGGCACGGCCTCCCGGAACCTCCCAGGCAAGGCACAGGCCTCCCGGGGCCTCCCCACAGGGGGGCCTCCCAGGCAGGGGCCTCCCAGGCAGGGGCCTCCCAGGCAGGCAGGGGCCCCTGCCTGTGGGAGGCCCCTGCCTGGGAGGCCCCTGCCTGGGAGGCCAAGGCCCCTGCCTAAAAGACCCCAGTCGCTGCCTGAGAGAGGGCAGGAAAGGAGTTTGAGAGCTCTTTGGGAAAGTCGGGGCGGGCCAATCGCCTCTGCCTGGGAGCTGCCTGGGAGCCTTGCCTGGGAGGCCTCGAAGGCCCCTGCCTGACTCTGGCCTTGGCTTTGGTCTGAGGATATTTGCAAGGGATCCAGATCCCCAGCCAGGACGCAGCATGCAAGGGCGAAGGCGGCAGCCAGCCCCAAGCCCAAACCTTCGGGTTTTGAAGTTTTAGCTGGGAGGTTGTGGCCCCCTGCCTGGGACTGGATCTGCTTACCCTGCCTGAAAAACAAGCCCTGGCCTGAGGTGCCTGGCCCTTTCAAGCTAGGGATCCAGATCCCCAACAAGACGCAGCATCACCAAGGGCGAAGGCGGCAGCCAGCCCCAAGCCCAAACCTTTGGGTTTTTCACTTTTAAAATGATTCACAAGGCCACCACGACTCCAACAAGGTCCAGCTGCAGCATCAGCGAAAGCGAAGGCAGCAGCAACCGCCCATCCCACCCCTTTGACTTCAGGGCGCGAAGGCGGCAGCCTCGAATGAGGCAAACTTCTGATTTGACGCCCTTCCAAGCAAGTTTTCCAACCCCCGCCCAACACGCAGCCTTGCAATGCCTAGGGGCTGCGAGCTTCAGGGTAGTTGATCGGCATCGATGCCGAGCTTCTAAACCCAACCAATATACAAGAGAAAAATAGCAAAAGCACGATCAGAGTTCAAAAGAACCCTAAACCCGTAAAGGTTAAGGCGAGGGTGGAGCGCCAGCGGGGGTGGGCTTATGCAACTCGGGGCGCGCGCCTGGGTGCTTTCAGCACCAGCGCGCCCACTCATTGAGACACCCTAAACCCTAAACCCTAAACCCTAAACCCTAAACCCTAAACCCTAAACCCTAAACCCTAAACCCTAAACTGAGTGAGCCCGGGGCCGTCGAGCAGGGCGAACGCACCGAAGCCGGCAGGCGAGGTAGCTCCGGAGCCAGAAGCCCTCCGGCGGGCGACGGAGCTCCAGTCCCGCAGGCAGCTGCGGGCTGCGCGGTGGACCCGGCAGGTCGCTGGCGAGAAACCCGTCAGGTCGCCCTACTGCCTGGGAAACCCCTGTCTGGGCGGGTTTGTCTGGGAGGCCCCTGCCTGGGAGGCCCTGCCTGGAGACCCCGGGAGGCCCTGCCTGGAAGGCCCCCCCGCCTGCCAAGCCCTGGCTGGGAGGCCCCTGCCTGGGAGGTCCCGGAGGCCCCTGCCTGGGAGGCCCTGTTCTGGGGGCCCTGCCTAAAAAAGCCCTGCCAGGGAGGCCCCTGCCCCCCCGCCTGCCAAGCCCTGGCGAGGCCCCGGCCCCTGCCTGGGAGGCCCTGCCTGGGAGGCCCTCTAGGAAGCTCCTGCCTGGAGGCCCCTCTGGGAGGGTCTGCCTGGAAGGCCCGCCTGGGAGGCTCTGCCTGGAAGGCCCCCCCCGTTTGCGAAGCCCTTGGGAGCAAGGGCGAAGGCGGCAGCCAGCCCCAAGCCCAAACCTTTGGGTTTTTGACTTTTAAAAGACTCACAAGGCCAACAAGGTCGAGCTGCAGCATCAGCGAAAGCAACCGCCCATCCCACCCCTTTGACTTCAGGCGCGAAGGCGGCAGCCAGCCCAATCCCAAACTGCCCTGGCCTTGGCTGGTCTGAGGTCTTTTGCAAGGGATCCAGATCCCCAGCCAGGACGCAGCATGCAAGGGCGAAGGCGGCAGCCAGCCCCCAGCCCAAACCTTCGGGTTTTTAACTTTGAGAAAAACTTGCTGAAAGGCTGTGGCCCCCTGCCTGGGACTGGATCTCCTGCTTTGAGAAAAACTTGCTGGGAGGCTGTGGCCCCCTGCCTGGGACTGGATCTCCTGCTTGCGCATTGCCTGAACCCTGCCTGAGAAACAGGCCTTGGCCTGAGGTGCCTGGCCCTTTCAAGCAAGGGATCCAGATGACGCAGCATCACCAAGGGCGAAGGCGGCAGCCAGCCCCAAGCCCAAACCTTTGGGTTTTTGACTTTCAAAAAGACTCACAAGGCCACCACGACTCCAACAAGGTCCAGCTGCAGCATCAGCGAAAGCGAAGGCAGCAGCAACCGCCCATCCCACACCTTTGACTTCAGGCGCGAAGGTGGCAGCCAGCCCAATCCCAAACTGCCCTGGCCTTGGCTGGTCTGAGGTCTTTTGCAAGGGATCCAGATCCCCAGCCAGGACGCAGCATGCAAGGGCGAAGGCGGCAGCCAGCCCCAAGCCCAAACCTTCGGGTTTTTAACTTTGAGAAAAACTTGTTGGGAGGTGGCCCCCTGCCTGGGAGGCCTGCCTGGGAGGCCCCTGCCTGGGAGCCTTGCCTGGGGGCCTGAAAAACAGGCCTTGGCCTGAGGTGCCTGCCCTTTCAGGGATCCAGATGACGCAGCATCACCAAGGGCGAAGGCGGCAGCCAGCCCCAAGCCCAAACCTTTGGGTTTTTGACTTTTAAAAGACTCACAAGGCCACCACGACTCCAACAAGGTCCAGCTGCAGCATCAGCGAAAGCGAAGGCAGCAGCAACCGCCCATCCCACCCCTTTGACTTCAGGCGCGAAGGCGGCAGCCAGCCCAATCCCAAACTGGCCTGGCCTTGGCTGGTCTGAGGTCTTTTGCAAGGGATCCAGATCCCCAGCCAGGACGCAGCATGCAAGGGCGAAGGCGGCAGCCAGCCCCAAGCCCAAACCTTCGGGTTTTGAAGTTTTAGAAAAACTTGCTGGGAGGCTGTGGCCCCCTGCCTGGGACTGGATCTCCTGCTTGCGCATTGCCTGAACCCTGCCTGAAAAACAGGCCTTGGCCTGAGGTGCCTGGCCCTTTCAAGCAAGGGATCCAGATGACGCAGCATCACCAAGGGCGAAGGCGGCAGCCAGCCCCAAGCCCAAACCTTTGGGTTTTTGACTTTCAAAAAGACTCACAAGGCCACCACGACTCCAACAAGGTCCAGCTGCAGCATCAGCGAAAGCAACCGCCCATCCCACCCCTTTGACTTCAGGCGCGATGGCGGCAGCCAGCCCAATCCCAAACCTCTGACTTTTGCTTCTAAACCCAACCAATAAACAAGAGAAAAATGACAAGAGCACGATCAGAGTTCAAAAGAACCCTAAACCCGTAAAGGTTAAGGCGAGGGTGGAGCGCCAGCGGGGGTGGGCTTATGCAACTCGGGGCGCGCGCCTGGGTGCTTTCAGCACCAGCGCGCCCACTCATTGAGACACCCTAAACCCTAAACCCTAAACTGCCGAGAGCGCCGCTGTCCATATGCATGGGCGCTCGAGGCTTCGACCGAGGTCCCCGACCGAGCGTCTCCACAGAACGGTGAGGGAGGGTAAAGCCTCCCGGTAGACGAGACGGCAGTGACTGGCTACGCCTCAGACCTAGGGCGTCAGCCCTAATATAATTAGGACCCCAAACCTACGACCTTTGATGTGTTTTAGTGTTTTTTACGGGGGTCAGGGGGGTACCCCCCGGGGGGGTCTGGGGCCCCGGGCTGGCAGATTCCGGGGACCCCACCCTGCCGGGGCCGGTCCAGGGGGGCTCCTGCAGCGATTCGTTGTTTTGGGGCCTGTCAGACCTTTTTCTTTGGGGACCCCCCTGGGACCTTCCTGGGACCCCCCCTGGGACCCCCCTGGGACCCCCCTGGGACCCTCCTGGGACCCCCCTGGGACCCCCCTGAGACCCCCCTGGGACCCCCCTGGGACCGCCCTGGGACCCCCCTGACACCCCCTGAAAACCCTGCGACCCCTCCTTGCAGGTTTCTGGACCGCCCCGCTTGGGAACCTCCCTGAAACCTTCTTGGGACCCCCCTGAGACCCCCCTGACGCCCCCTCCCAAGGGTTCCTGGACCTCCTGAAACCCCCCTCGGTTTTGGTCAAAAATCCAGAAAATGAGAAACCGCCCAGAGCCGCCGACTTCAGCACTAAAAAATCGCATTTTTAACTGGGACCCGGGCCGATCCTGGGGTCCCCCTCATTTGGGGTGTTTTTGGAGGCAAACTTTCCCTTTCAAGGGGGGGTCGGAGTTTGAGGCTAGGCCAAAACTAGGCTGTGAAAAGGTCGCGCGGGCGGCCCTCCATCAGAATTGAGGGTTACAAACTCTGAAATATCCTGAAAAACATTGACAAAACCTTAAAAAACACAGAAAAACGCTGAAAAACCTTGAAGAACCTTGAAAAACTTGAAATCCCGAAGCCGGTGAAGGCTCGGTTTTGGTCAAAATCCAGAAAACGAGAGACCACCCAGAGCCGTCGATTTCAGTACTAAAAAATCGCATTTTTAACTGGGGCCCGGGCCGATCCTGGGGTCCCCCTCATTTGGGGTCTTTTTGGAGGCAAACTTTCCCTCTCAAGGGGGGGTCGGAGTTTGAGGCAAGGGGGGGTCTCAGAAGCCTATTTTGCCTTTAAAATTGAAAAACACAACCCCCCCTTGACCAAAACTAGGCCGTGAAATGGTCGCGGGGGCGGCCCTTCATCAGAATCGAGGGTTACAAACCCTGAAACACCTTGAAAAACACGGAAAAGCAATAAACACACTGAAAAATTCTGAAAAACCTTGAAAACCACCCTGAAAATGTCCACAAAATTGCTGCATTTCTAGTTTTTTGTGGCCCCACTGATCGCGACCCGTCCAGAAGCCAAACCGTCCTGAGACCCCCCAACCCGCTGAAACCTTCCTGCGACCCTTGTAGCAACCTCCCGAATTCTTCTGGGACCCCCTCCCTGCTTGGGACTCGCCTGCAATGTTCTGTTTTAGCATCGAAAACGAGGCCCCTGCTACCCCCAACCGTTTTTGCTGCCCTTTCAAGCCCGAAAATGTGGGTTTTTGGTATTGCAATTGACGGTTTTGGGCACCTTCCATTTTACTCCGTGGAAGCTCCAAGAAGCCTACGAGCCACTGACAGGCTCCATGAAGCTCGGGAGACCCCGCCCTGCTCTTTCTCTGCAAAAAGCAAAAAAGCCCCCCTTGAGGGGGGTTTGGGGGGTGAACCCTAAACCCTAAATGAGAATAGTTTGGGTGGTTGGGGTGGGACTACATGCTAACGCAAGCGAGCGGCCCGGGTGCTTTTAGCACCAGCGAGCTTCCCTTCTACAAACCCTAAACCCTAAACCCTAAACCCTAAACCCTAAACCCTAAACCCTAAACCCTAAACCCTAAACCCTAAACCCTAAACCCTAAACCCTAAACCCTAAACCCTAGACCCTAAACCCTAAACTGCCGAGAGCGCCGCTGTCCATATGCATGGGCGCTCGAGGCTTCGACCGAGGTCCCCGACCGAGCGTCTCCACAGAACGGTGAGGGAGGGTAAAGCCTCCCGGTAGACGAGACGGCAGTGACTGGCTACGCCTCAGACCTAGGGCGTCAGCCCTAATATTTTTCGACCATTGATGTGTTTTAGTGTTTTTTACGGGGGTCAGGGGGGTACCCCCCGGGGGGGTCTGGGGCCCGGGCTGGCAGATTCCGGGGACCCCCCCTGCCGGGGCCGGTCCAGGGGGGCTCCTGCAGCGATTTTGCCTCCGATCGTTGTTTTTGGGTTTGCCTTTCTCCGGGACCCCCGACACTTTCTGGGACCCCCCTGGGACCCCCCTGGGACCCCCCTGGGACCCCCTGGGACCCCCCTGGGACCCCCCTGGGACTGCCCTGAAACCCCCCGTCAAAACCTTTTGGGGACCTTTCTTGCGACTGCAACCTGGGACGCCCCCCCCGGGACCCCCTTGGGACCCCCCTGAGACCCCCCTGACACCCCCTCCCAAGGGTTCCCGGACCTCCTGAAACCCCGCTCGGTTTTGGTCAAAAATCCAGAAAACGAGAGACCACCCAGAGCCGTCGATTTCAGTACTAAAAAATCGCATTTTTAACTGGGACCCGGGCCGATCCTGGGGTCCCCCTCATTTGGGGTGTTTTTGGAGGCAAACTTTCCCTTTCAAGGGGGGGTCGGAGTTTGAGGCTAGGGGGGTCTCAGAAGACTATTTTGCCTTTAAAATTGAAAAACACAACCCCCCCTTGACCAAAACTAGGCTGTGAAAAGGTCGCGGGGGCGGCCCTCCATCAGAATTGAGGGTTACAAACTCTGAAATATCCTGAAAAACATAAAAACCATAAAAAAACATAAAAACGCTGAAAAACCTTGAAGAACCTTGAAAAACTTGAAATCCCGAAGCCGGTGAAGGCTCGGTTTTGGTCAAAAATCCAGAAAACGAGAGACCACCCAGAGCCGTCGATTTCAGTACTAAAAAATCGCATTTTTAACTGGGGCCCGGGCCGATCCTGGGGTCCCCCTCATTTGGGGTGTTTTTGGAGGCAAACTTTCCCTCTCAAGGGGGGGCCGGAGGGCGCAGTTTTGGATTTATGAGGCCTCCCCACCCGCCAGGCTAGGGTTTTATGAGGCCCCACCCGCCAGGGTTCCGGCCTCCCAGAGGGGCCTCCTGGGGCCTGAGCTGACAGGGTCTCATTTGCCCAGACGCGTAAGAAAATGTGGGTTTTCGAGTATTGCAAATCGACGGTTTTCCATTTCAAAAAGCAGGGCCGGCCGAGGCCCTGCTACTCCCGACCGTTTTTGCTGCCCTTTCAAGCCCGAAAATGTGGGTTCTTGGTATTGCAATTGATGGTTTTGGGCACCTTCCATTTTACTCCGTGAAAGCTCCAAGAAGCCTACGAGTCACTGACAGGCTCCATGAAGCTCGGGAGACCCCGCCCTGCTCTTTCTCTGTAAAAAGCAAGAAAGCCCCCCTTGAGGGGGGTTTGGGGGGTGAACCCTAAACCCTAAATGAGAATAGTTTGGGTGGTTGGGGTGGGACTACATGCTAACGCAAGCGAGCGGCCCGGGTGCTTTTAGCACCAGCGAGCTTCCCTTCTATGGGGGGTGAACCCTAAACCCTAAATGAGAATAGTTTGGGTGGTTGGGGTGGGACTACATGCTAACGCAAGCGAGCGGCCCGGGTGCTTTTAGCACCAGCGAGCTTCCCTTCTATACACCCTAAACCCTAAACCCTAAACCCTAAACCCTAAACCCTAAACCCTAAACCCTAAACCCTAAACCCTCAAGACAAAATAAATAGAAATTGTATGTTGTATCGTTCTGAATTTTCAAGATATTTGTCTAAACAGCTGACATACAGAGTTTAAGTAAATTAATCCAAAGCGTCTGGGAGACCAAATGCTCAATTTACTTAACCCTCTGGAGCCAACTTAGGCTACACATCAAGCCCACAAATGAGGCCCGAAACTCGCCC
>CAJNDS010001629.1:0-12488 GCA_905221605.1 Symbiodinium natans | reverse complement strand
TTAGTTTTTTTTTTTTTTTTTTTTTTTTTTTTTTTTTTTTTTTTTTTTTTTTTTTTTTTTTTTTTTTTTTTTTTTTTTTTTTTTTTTTTTTTTTTTTTTTTTTTTTTTTTTTTTTTTTTTTTTTTTTTTTTTTTTTTTTTTTTAGTTTTTTTTAGTTTTTTTTTGTTTTTTGTTTTAGTTTTTTTTGTGTTTTTTTGTTTTTTGTTGTTTCTTTTTTGTTTTTTTTTAGTTTTTTTGAGTTTCTTTGAGCTTCCCCTTGAGAGAAAAGAGAAGAGAAAGGATGATAGGCAAAAAGAGAGAAGGGAAGAGAGAAGAGAAGAGAGGAGAGGTTTGCCAGACATGAAATGAATGATTAGATTCTTCGCCAAAAAATCTTCGTCCAATGATTCCAGAAGAAATCTCTGCAAAGAAGATTATTTTAGAATATTTCTCTTTAGGAGATCCTCAATCAGATTTGATTTGGCAAGAAGGGAATGAATGATTAGATTCTTCGCCAAAAAACCTTCGCCAAATGAATCCAGATTTTTGTCCTGGAAAAAGGCCCCAAAGCTTTGTCTTGAGCCATGCAGCCATGGGAGCCGCATGTGTCCTGGGCAGCGGCGGGGCTGACGGAGCGCCGGCGGCGAATGGTGCCACCCCCCCCTCCGCAGGGTTGGATTGTTGCAGTGCTTCTTTTGCTGCGGCTTGCTTGGGCTTGGTTTTCGGGCAGACGTAGGGGACAGATGAGACGTGCAGGATACATGTGGGGAAGACGGCGGCATGGAGTCGCATTGGTTTGCCTTCTTTGTCTTGGGATTGGAGTGAGGGGCTGCGGGAAACATGACGATCCGTGGTGTTGGCCAGCGACTAGATTCAGGGCTCGGATGCCCCTTCAACACGTCCACTTGTGGGGCGCTCGAAGCAGTTGGGTTCAGCCTGGGCAATTGTTCTACCTCCATCATCTTCGCTCATGTGCCGCCTCGGCGTGGGGAGCAAATAGGTGCTCGTCAGGATTTGGAAGAGCGGTTCTTGATATGGGAGGGTTACAGTGGATTCTTGAGGGTTCCTTTTCTCTGGGGAGTTGTGTGCAGTTTGTTTACTTTGGAGTTCTTTTAATCTGGATTGGAAGTATGCGGGATGGGTTTCGCGGGATTGTTCTTCTGCTTGGAATCTATGGGTGGTGTCGAGACAAACATTTGCCGCCTACGCTTTGTAGATACTTCTCGTCAGGCATGATGTCTTGGATGACCGTAGGTCTGCCCCCATTCGCGAGATTATGTCTTTGTGGGAGTGCGTTTGCTTTCCCCGCGTACCCTGAACCTCGACCATTCCGACAACTGAACATGGTTGAGTCTTCTCCGATGGAGGTTGATGGGTGTGAGTCCCAGAGAAGTGGAAGAGTCTCTGCTCCTGTGGATGGCGGAGCCGGTGTAGGCCCCGACGTGGAAGACATGCTGGCGGACCTCTTTGGAGTGTGTGTCCAAGATGTTCTTGTCTCGAATCCGGGTGCTCAGGATGTACCTATGCCCCATCCGGTTGCGGAGGACGTCAAAGTCGGGCCCCATTATTGCCCGATTGCAGGATGCTTTCGACATCGGGATATGGGTGGGCCGCCATGGCGGAGTGGCGATGCACTGCGGGCGCATGTTGATCTGCATTTGTCGGGAGAGTTGCCTGGGAGACCGGATTTGATTTGGTTCTCACAACGTCAGCTCGTGCCATGCCGCGTGTGCGGCTTGTCGGCGTCGTGCAGGGTTCACGGAGGCGTCCACTCTCGTTGTTGGGAACGAGTTCGCCGAGATGGGGTAGCTCAGGGTGATGCAGAGTTGCCGGACTTTCGAGCCATTTGGAGTGTTCCAATCCGGACTAAGGAGCATGTTCCATCTAACTTGATTCCTTTGATTCGTGAGGAGTTGGGTCGTTTGTTGGCTGCAGTTTTGCGCAAGGGCGAGCGCGGAGCAGACGGTGACACTAGTGCGGACGGCAAGGAGGCGTGGACTCATTTGCTGATGTTTCCGAAGTGTGTGCTGCGGCAGTCGCGTCGGGGCCAGAGACCTCAGCAAGCCTATGCGTTTACTAAGGCGCTTTTGCTCCGATGGCAATTGGGCGATCGCGGGGCCTTGTGGGCAGAGGCGGCGGCGACCACCTCGGCACGAGTTCAACGTGCACCTCGCGCTTCACTCGGCGGTTGCCCGCCGCAGGAGGTTGAACGCTTAGTTGCGTTGGGTCGTGCGTCACAAGCAACCAAACGTATGTTGTCTCCTGGTTTGGCATTGGACACGGAGCAGGTGCGGGCCAAGTTGATGTCTAAGTTCCCTGTTCGCCCTGAGGCGGATAAGATATCTAGAGTCCCAGGTCCGCAGCCTGCCGAGCTTCCATTGCCTACTTTGCTTCAAGCGGTCAAATCGTTCCCCGAAGGGGCCGGGCCGGGGCCGGACGGTCTTCGAACTGATCTCCTTCGTGAGCTTTTGCGAGGAGCTGAAGACACCCCATTTGCCTTGGTGTTGCGAGACTTTGTGCAGTTGCTTGCTGATGGGCGAGCCCCTGATTATCTTCGCGCGTGGATGGCGGGCGGTGAGTTGATTGGGGTCGGTAAGGTTGATGCCATGGGCAAGACTATTCCTCTTGATGAGGATGCCAGACCCATCGTCATGGGATGCACTTGGCGGAAGTTGACTTTCAAGACGACTTTCTTGATTGACCGGGCAGCGATTCGAGATCGTTTGGTTCCGCGTCAAGTTGCAGTCGGAACCAAAAATGGCGCTGATGTCATGGTTCATAGTGCTCGTGAGTGGATCCTTCGTAATTGCCATCGTCCTTCTTATGTCTTGTTGCAGAAAGATGTGAAGAATGCGTTTAATGAGATGTTGCCAAGTCAATTCTTGAGAGATTGCGCTGAGTGGGCGCCGTCATCCAGCCGATTCGCGGATTATTGTTATGATGCCCCAGCCCATCTCATTTATCGAGGCACGGTGGAGCAATCATCCCGTGGACAACAAGGTTGCCCCTTGATGGGACCATTGTTTTGTTTGACGCGTGCTCGATGGGCGGCGGAAGCTAGAGCCAATTGCCGACGACCGTTGCCGGAGTTTGAGCCTGAATACGCCGATGATGCCTTCTCTGGAGGTGACGCTGCGGATGTCTTGGAGGCTTTCCGTCAGGAATTGAAGTTGGCCGAGGCATATGGCATGCGTTTCGACCTGTCAAAGTGTACATTGCATTTGTTGGCGGGCGACGGCTTTAGGGGGGATATTTCGGGATTTCAGGCCCTCGGGGTTCGTGTTGTAGCTGGCACAGATGTGGTCGTGCTCAAGGCGCCGGTGACGGGGTCAGATGCCTTTCTCGAGGAGTTTCGACAAAACAAACAACTCGAGTTGGAAAGATTGTATTCTTGTTTGGAGGACTTACCCCAGCGTCACGTTGCGTTGCATTTGCTGCGACTCACTGCATCGTTTGGGCGCGTGCAATACTTGTGTCGGGTTGCACCTAGAACGTTCTTGCAACCTTTGCTCGATTATTGTCATGATCGTATACGAGTTGTTGTTGAAAGTATCCTTGGGGAATCGTTGACGCGTGATCAGTGGTTGCAGGTGCGGTTACCGATTCGTTTGGGAGGACTTGGAATTGGGACCGGACGTGTTGAGCAAGGCATGCATGTTGTGCAACTTGCTGATCTTACGTATCTCACCTCTCGGCGGGCGACAAGGGAAGCTGCGCTCGGAATGTTGCCGGGAGAGCATGTGGCTTCTAGATCGTTTGAAAGCGCAGCCGTCCTTCATTTGGAGCCGTTCGTGGGTCCCCATAGTGGTACTATCAAAGATGCGACTGTTAGTTTGCCCTCACGCGATCTTTTGGCATTCTTGCATGAGAAGACGCAGGAGGTTCTGTTGCAACAATCGGATGTCCTCAATCAGGCGCGTTTACGCGCCTTTGCAGCTCCATGGGCAGATGGATGGTTGCGTGCGACCCCAAGTATGGCGGCGGATTCTCTTCTTCAGAGTGAGGTGTTGCGAGATGCCGTGCGCTTGCGATTGGGTATGCCTATCTTTGATGGAGGTGGATGCGCGATGTGCACACAAGCGTGCGATGATCGTGGACACCATTGTCTAGCGTGTATGGCATCGGGACACAAGCAATTGATGCACAACACATTGCGTAACACTGTGTATCGATATGCAGAGTTGGCAGGTACCCGACCTAACTTGGAACCCATTGGATTATTACCATCTGATCCACAACTTCGTCCCGCAGATGTCTTGATTATGACGACTCCTTCTATCGTCGCGTCTTCTTGGCGACAATTCCCACGATTAGCATTCGATTTTGCTATTGTATCTCCATTCCTTGCTACGAACTTGGCTACTTCAGCGAGTGTGGAGCTTTCAGCGGCAAATTCGTATGCTAAGCGTAAGTTCGCTTTGAAGGATTGTGGGAAACGGTGCGAAGCCATGAATGTGGGGTATGAGCCGATCGTTTTCGAAGTTACGGGGGGCTTGGCCTTGGAAGGACAACGCCACTTGCAGATGATTTGTGAGGCGATTGATACGAAACAGGGATTACAGAAGGGTCGTACCCAATGCACGTTGCGCATTCGCATCTCGATTGATTTGCAAAGAGGATTGCATCTCGCGTTTCAGAAGCAACGCCGGGCGTGTATGCAGATTTGTGGTGGTAGTCCGGCATGCGAGATTCATGATAGGATCTATGGGTCGTAGATGCGATGGCTTGTTGTCAGGATGATCCCCTTTTGCGCAGGATTATCGCCTATTGAATGAGCCTGATCCCTTTTATGTAGGATTATTGCCGATTGAATGAGCCAAGATTTGATTGAGTTGGCTGAATCTGTGGCCATTTGTTGGGGTCTCGGTTTGCTTGTGATCGTGACGCGAGTCTCCAAGTTCTTTTCTAATTCGGGGTGGTGGTGGGCGTTTGAATGCATGGAAGAGAATTTGAGGACTCGTGTGGATGGTATTTTGTGGTCATCCGAGACGCTGGTTAATTCTTTTGGGATGTGGTCGAGCATCAAGTCTCTCTCCGTCCATTGCGAGGCTACAGCAGTCTCTCTTCATTATTTTCGTCTCTATGGGAGAACGCATACTTAATTGGTGCTTTTGGGAGCATACGTCTCTTGCGCCGTCGTAAGATCGATGAACCACAAGTCCAGCAATTGGTACTTTTGGGCGCAGAAGTCGCTTGTACTGGTTTCAATTAGTCCATTCAAAAAATCTTCAAAAGGAAGATCTTCAGGATTCAGAATTTTTCTCATTAGGAAATTTCCAATCATATTTGGTTTGCCAGAAATGAAATGAATGATTAGATTCTTCGCCAAAAAATCTTTGTCCAATGATTCTAGAAGAAATCTCTGAAAAGAAGATTATTTTAGAATATTCCTCTTTAGGAGATCCTCAATCAGATTTGATTTGGCAAGAAGGGAATGAATGATTAGATTCTTCGCCAAAAAACCTTCGCCAAATGAATCCAGAAAAAATCTTCAAAAGGAAGATCTTCAGGATTCAGAGGATTTCTCATTAAGACATTTACAATCATATTTGGTTTGCCAGAAATGAAATGAATGATTAGATTCTTCGCCAAAAAATCTTCGTCCAATGATCCCAGAACAAAATTCTGAAAAGAAGATTATTTTAGAATATTTCTCTTTAGGAGATCCTCAATCATATTTGATTTGGCAGGAAGGGAATGGATGATTAGATTCTTCGCCAAAACACCTTCGTCAAATGAATCCAGGAAAAATCTTCAAAAGGAAGGTCTTCAGGATTCATTTTTTTTCATTAGGAAATTTCCAATCATATTTGGTCTTCCAGAAATGAAATGAATGATTAGATTCTTCGTCAAAAATAATAAATCTATTTAGAAATATAGGAAAATCAATAATACATTTTCACATTTGAGATTTTCAATTATATTTAGAAATAAGCGGAAACCAAAAACTCATAATCATAAGTGAAATCTTGAATTATATTTAAAGATAATGCAATGTCAATAATTCATAATCGAAATTGAGATTTTTAATATTTAGAAATAAATGAAAAAATAAATAATTCGAAAGAAATACAAGAATAGATATAGATAGATATGGATACATATAGATAGATATAGATAGATATAGATAGATATAGATAGATATAGATAGATATAGATAGATATAGATAGATATAGATAGATATAGATAGATATAGATAGATATAGATAGATATAGATAGATATAGATAGATATAGATAGATATAGATAGATATAGATAGCAGATAGATATAGATAGATATTTTAGAAGATATAGATAGATATAGATAGATTATATAGATATATAGATATATAGATATATAGATATATAGATATATAGATATATAGATATATAGATATATAGATATATAGATATATAGAGATATAGATATATAGATATATAGATATATAGATATATAGATATATAGATATATAGATATATAGATATATAGATATATAGATATGGATATATATATGTATATAGATATATATAGATATATAGCTATATAGATATATAGATATATATATATATGTATATAGATATATATATATATAGATATATAGAATATAGATATATAGATATATAGATATATATAGATATATAGATATATAGATATATAGATATATAGATATATAGATATATAGATATATAAATATATAGATATATAGATATATAGATATATAGATATATAGATATATAGATATATAGATATATAGATATATAGATATATAGATATATAGCTATAGAGATATCTAGATACATAGATTTATGGATACATAGATATATAGATATATAAGTATATAGATGTATAAATATATAGATATATAAATATATAGATATATAGATATATAGATATATAGATATATAGATATATAGATATATAGATGTATAAATATATAGATATATAGATATATAGATATATAGATATAGATATATTTATATTGTGAAGTCGACCAGCACTGGACTTGCACTAAACCAATGCAATCACAGCCCGGCCACGCTGTTTTACGACTTCGCGAGTTCAAGCACTTGTGCAGCTACGCCTGAGTGCGTCCGGTCGGACCGCACAGCAACCTAAGAGCTACTGTACGAAACTACCGTGCTCAAAGGCACAAGCTCGGTACTTGAGCCAAAACATTGGCATTGTTACGAATTGCAAAACTACACATGCAAAGGAAAACAACACGCTGCACTAGCACTAAGCAAGCACTCCATGCATGCTTTGACCTGCTCACATTCGCCCCTCAGCCGAGGCTTCCGGCTCACCAAGAGCTCATAGTGCGTCAAGCACTTCAGCAACGCGGCAAATGGGGTAGGGCGAGGGTGTCGCGTGCGACCCTGGTAGAGCCCGCACATCATGAGCATTGGCATGCGGCTTGGGCGGCAGCCCGCACTACCAAACGGACGCACGACGACAGCAGCCCTCTACGACCCTAAACCACCCCAAGTCGCGAGCGCTCACCTTTGTGCAGGCAGGCGAGGCTCCAGAGTACTGGGCAGGTCTTTGTGCTGCTAGTGCAAAGCTATGGTACAAATGGTACACTGTACACACTACCGGCCCTAAGCTACGGCTACGGCTACTCACCTATCCAGAACTACCCTACGGGCTACCGGACTCAGCGAGAGCCGCGCACATTGCTTGTGCCGCAGCCAGTGCAACTCGCACGCGCTTCGGCGAGCGCACTGCCGCGACCAGGACACGGTCCGCAGCACCTGCAAAAGAGCTCCCTCGACAAGAGGGGCCACAGGCAGGGCGGAGAAGAAAAGTGCGGGGAATGCAAAATGGGCAGGCTTCCAACCTGCCGCGGCTTTTCGCCCGCAGTCACGCAAAAGAAAGTGCAAAAGGTTGGCGAAGCAGCGTGCCGTGCTGCAACGCCGGCTCTGATAATGCGTGGATACATACCACGCCGCGCCAACTGGCCGCAGCCTACTCGATACCCTGTGGAGCAGAGTTGGGGGCACGAGTGGCGTTGCCGGCAACGTTGGAGCTACTGGCTCGCTCCAACTGAGGGCGCTTCGCAACCGCCTCATCGAGGGAGAATGCCTCAGCCGACACCCTCTGGAAATCCTCGACGTAGGACTGCGCGACAGGGTGCGTCTTGGGGACCTCAAGCTTAAGCCCTGCTTCCGCATTGGCCTTGCTGCTTGTGGTAAAATTGAGGCTCCCAATCAGCACCACCGCGCCGTCAGGCCGCAGTAGGCAAAGGGCCTTGGCATGGTGCAGCCCTTGAATCCCGGTGCCTACCTTAGCCCCGCGGCCGTCGCGAGCATAGGCGTCGCGCAAGGATGTGCCGCAACCCACCTTCACCTCGGCACCTGCGGCCGCCAAGCGTTTCAACGCTTGCCACTGAAGCTTGGTGCGGTGGCATTGTCCCATGTCGGCGACAATCCGAACGCTTGCGCCTTTGCCAAGCGACGCTTCGATTGCCTCGATGCAGGATGGGCAATCTAAGCTGTATGCCCGGATGTAGATCACATCCTCTGCTGCTCCTGACCCAAGCAGCGTTTGGGCGGCCTGAATGTATGGCCCGCCCGCAAGGAATTCTGCTCCTTTGACTGGAGAACTCCTAGCGGGGGCTGGGCCCTTGTTCCTCCGGCCTGGCGTGCGCGCCACAGTGGCAGTGGCGGCACGTTGCACGGAGCCGGAATGTGCGTGGGCTGCGCTCGCTCCATCTGCTGGGGCCGCGGCCAGGTCACGACCCGCGAGCCCCTGAAAGCAGGAGAGCCCGCGGCTCTTGGCCGCGAGTTGGGAGAAACACCCTTCACTGTTCCCCAAACCCAACACCACCCTACCCTTAGCTAGGGCATCGGAGGCGGTGCTCCGAATGGAGTCTGTGAGCGCAGGACCCGCGCCTCGCTGGGCCGCGTGCAAAAACCCTAAGGAACGAGCGGTGTCCATTGCGGCATCGCAATGCCCGCAGCGTCCTTCTGCCAGGTAAGCACGACAGCCGCAGGCAGCTGTCTCCTCCTTGAGATGCACCCAAACCTTATGGGTCACCCCTTTCTTGGTGCTCGCGACCTCAAACGTCGCTTCGGAGCCAAGGAGCTGAGACAGCCGCGCCTCAGGGGCCGCGGTGTTGCCATGTCGCAAATGCGCAATGCGATTGGCAACGGCACGACTCACGTACCACAGAACAGCACCGCACAAGATCACTGCTACCAGGGTGATGGCTGTTCCGGCGACCCACACGGTCCGCCTGGCCCCATGGCCGATTTCCTCAACAACGTCGGCCGAAACCGTTGCAACCGCGTGCATGGAGTCCTCGACGACATGCACGACCCCGCAGTGCAACTGCAAGGCAATCGGCGCCGACGCTGCGGCCGCCAGGCCCCACCAGCCGTTGATGTTCCCGTTGAGGGCGTGCATCAACCGATTGAGGAGCCCGCGACCCAGGAAAAAGGGGGCCCGCGGCGGAAGCGGAACACTCGGCGGCGGCCGGGCCGACCCGCACGGGAAAGCTGGGACCCAGCTGGTGCTTGGGCGGGGTTGGAGCGCGGCAACAATGCCCGCGGCGAAAGCGCCCCAGGCGTACTTGCCCCTCCCCTTGGGCTTGCCCTTGGCATCGGACTTGCCTCTGCCCTTCGGCTTGCCCTGGCCCTTGCCACGGGCGTCTGCCCAAGCACCCCACGGGTCTCGGCCCTTGCCGTGCGTCGCCTCCTCGCGACGTCTCTTGCCGCCCCTCTTCTTGTGTTTGCTCCTAAGAAGAGGCTGGATCGTTTCCTGATCCATCGCGCGATTGGCCAGAAGGATCTCGTACTCCAGCTCATCTTGGCTGCTCTCGGAGCCCGAGTCCCTCTGTTCGCCGCGCCGCGGATCCGGGATCCCGCGGGACACGACCTCTGCCAAGCGGAGAGGTGTGCTGCACCTAAAGCACAACTGCCTGAATGAAAGGTTCCATTCATAGCAGTTAGGGCACTGCCACCCTGCTATGCGGAGCGCTTCGCTGATGTGATCATCGCGCTCCTTCTCCGCCTGGCGCCGCTCCCGCTTCTTGGCGCGCTCGGCCGCCTGCGCCTCCTCGGCCGCCTGGAGGGCTTCAGCGAGTTCCTCATCGCTGAGGAGCCTCGCGGCATCTGCCCGCGCTTGTTGGTCTTCAAGCTCTTCGGCAGAAAACCTCCGCCGCCATTGCTCCGGCGCGGTTTGGGGATCCACCTCCCACACCTAAACCCTAAACCCTAAACCCTAAACCCTAAACCCTAAACCCTAAACCCTAAACCCTAAACCCTAAACCCTAAACCCTAAACCCTAAACCCTAAACCCTAAACCCTAAACCCTAAACCCTAAACCCTAAACCCTAAACCCTAAACACTAAACCCTAAACCCTACTAAACCTAAACCCTAAACCCTAACCCTAAACCCTAAACCCAACCCTAAACCCTAAAACCTAAACCCTAACCCTAAAACCTAAACCCTAAACCCTAAACCTAACCTAACCCTAAACCTGAACCCTAAACCCGTTTAGGGTTTTTTAGGTTAGGGTTAGGGTTTAGGTTTTAGGGTTAGGGTTTAGGTTTAGGGTTTAGTGGTTTAGGGTTTTAGGGTAGGTTTGGGTTTAGTTTAGGGTTTAGGGTTAGGGTTAGGGTTTAGGGTTAGGGTTTTAGGGTTTAGGGTTTAGGGGGTAGGGTTTAGGGTTTAGGGGTTTAGGGGTTTGGGGTTTAGGGTTTATGACATTGTATAGGGTTCAGGTCCCAATAAGTTTTTTTTCACCGGGCGTCCTCCAAAGAGGACAGCCGAGAAGTTTTTGTTTTTTGGAACTATGTTTTTAGTTTGGAAGGGGGTCCCCAAGAAAATACAAATTGACGCCACCGTTTCGGGGGGCGCTGCCCCCCGAGCCCCCCGCCAGGACTCCTCGCCCTGGACCCCGCCAGCAATCAAGGTTTATAGAAATTGTATAGGGTTCGGGGGTCGGAAAAAAACCCCTTTAAAATGGCCACTGCTCTGGTCACCTGGGTTCTTTTTTGGAACCTGCCTTAATAGAAATTGTATAGGGTTCAGGTCCCAATAAAGTTTTTTTCACCGGGCGTCCCTCCAAAGAGGACAGCCGAGAAGTTTTGTTTTTTGGAACTATGTTTTTAGTTTTGGAAGGGGTCCCCAAGAAAATACAAATTGACGCCACCGTTTCCGGGGGGCGCTGCCCCCCGAGCCCCCCGCCAGGACTCCTCGCCCTGGACCCCGCCAGCAATCCAGGTTTATAGAAATTGTATAGGGTTCGGGGGTCGGAAAAAAACCCTCTTAAAACAGGGGGTGCTCTCGACACCTTTTTTTGGAACTGCCTTAATAGAAATTGTATAGGGTTCAGGTCCCAATAAGTTTTTTTTCACCGGGCGTCCCTCCAAAGAGGACAGCCGAGAAGTTTTGTTTTTTGGAACTATGTTTTTAGTTTTGGAAGGGGGTCCCCAAGAAAATACAAATTGACGCCACCGTTTCCGGGGGGCGCTGCCCCCCGAGCCCCCCGCCAGGACTCCTCGCCCTGGACCCCGCCAGCAATCCAGGTTTATAGAAATTGTATAGGGTTCGGGGGTCGGAAAAAAAACCCTTTAAAATGGCCACTGCTCTGGTCACCTGGGTTCTTTTTTGGAACCTGCCTTAATAGAAATTGTATAGGGTTCAGGTCCCAATAAGTTTTTTTTCACCGGGCGTCCCTCCAAAGAGGACAGCCGAGAAGTTTTGTTTTTTGGAACTATGTTTTTAGTTTTGGAAGGGGGTCCCCAAGAAAATACAAATTGACGCCACCGTTTCCGGGGGGCGCTGCCCCCCGAGCCCCCCGCCAGGACTCCTCGCCCTGGACCCCGCCAGCAATCCAGGTTTATAGAAATTGTATAGGGTTCGGGGGTCGGAAAAAAACCCTCTTAAAACAGGGGGTGCTCTCGACACCTTTTTTTGGAACTGCCTTAATAGAAATTGTATAGGGTTCAGGTCCCAATAAGTTTTTTTTCACCGGGCGTCCCTCCAAAGAGGACAGCCGAGAAGTTTTGTTTTTTGGAACTATGTTTTTAGTTTTGGAAGGGGGTCCCCAAGAAAATACAAATTGACGCCACCGTTTCCGGGGGGCGCTGCCCCCCGAGCCCCCCGCCAGGACTCCTCGCCCTGGACCCCGCCAGCAATCCAGGTTTATAGAAATTGTATAGGGTTCGGGGGTCGGAAAAAAACCCTCTTAAAACAGGGGGTGCTCTCGACACCTTTTTTTGGAACTGCCTTAATAGAAATTGTATAGGGTTCAGGTCCCAATAAGTTTTTTTTCACCGGGCGTCCCTCCAAAGAGGACAGCCGAGAAGTTTTGTTTTTTGGAACTATGTTTTTAGTTTTGGAAGGGGGTCCCCAAGAAAATACAAATTGACGCCACCGTTTCCGGGGGGCGCTGCCCCCCGAGCCCCCCGCCAGGACTCCTCGCCATGGACCCCGCCAGCAATCCAGGTATATAGAAATTGTATAGGGTTCGGGGGTCGGAAAAAAACCCCTTTAAAATGGCCACTGCTCTGGTCACCTGG
>CAJNDS010001628.1:5000-12504 GCA_905221605.1 Symbiodinium natans | reverse complement strand
GGTTTAGGGTTTAGGGTTTAGGGTTTAGGGTTTAGGGTTTAGGGTTTAGGGTTTAGGGTTTAGGGTTTAGGGTTTAGAGTTTAGGATTTAGGGTTTAGGGTTTAGGGTTTAGGGTTTAGGGTTTAGGGTTTAGGGTTTAGGGTTTATTAGGCGGTTCCCAAATACTATACCCCTC
Source organism: Symbiodinium natans (assembly GCA_905221605.1). Lineage (NCBI taxonomy): Eukaryota > Dinophyceae > Suessiales > Symbiodiniaceae > Symbiodinium > Symbiodinium natans. The sequence goes on along the minus strand of CAJNDS010001628.1, from coordinate 12,329 downwards.
GGAAAAAGTACACTTTTGAGGATCCCATGGAAGGTTTAGAGTTAGAGTTCAGGAATAGGGTTTGGGGTCATTGGAACACACAGTTTTCATCGAAAAAAGTACATGTTTAGGTGGTTTACAAGCATAAAATACTGTAAATGCCTGTAATCATGCTTGTATCCCAATAAAAGATGTTCTTTTTCCGAGGAAAATGTAGGGTTTAGGGCTTTAGGGTTTAGACGGGGGGGGGGGGGGTGCAGCCGAGGAAGATGACAACATCAACACGATGGAGAGCCTGGTGCCCAGTTTCGGGTTTAGGGTTTAGGGTTCAGGCTGTTTGTTTCGGGCTTCAGTGTTTAGTGTGTAGCAACAAACAAACCCCTTACAATTAAGTAAACAAGGCATTTTGGTGTTAGGGTTTAGGGTTTAGGGTTTAGGGTTTAGGGTTTAGGGTTTTTTAGGGTTTAGGGTTGAGGGGTTTAGGGTTTAGGGTTGAGGGTTTAGGGTTTAGGGTTTAGGCGTTTAGGGTTTCGGGTTAAGGTGTTAGGGTTTAGGGTTTAGGGTTTTAGGGTTTAGGGTTGCGGGTTTAGGGTTTAGGTTTTTAGGGTTTAGGGTTTTAGGGGTTTGGGTTTTTAGGTTTAGGGTTTAGGTTAGGGTTTAGGTTAGGGTTTAGGTTTTATTATGTCCACTTCCCAAATACTTACCCCTCGGAAAAAAAAAGTACCTTTTTGAGGATCCCATGCGAAGTTTAGAGGTAGAGTTCAGGAATAGGGTTTGGGTCATTGGAACACACAGTTTTCCTCGAAAAAAGTACATTTTTAGGTGGTTTACAAGCATAAAATAATGTAAATGCCTGTAATCATGCTTGTATCCCAATAAAAGATGTTCCGAGGAAAATGTAGGGTTTAGGGCTTTAGGGTTTAGACGGGGGGGGGGGGGGGTGCAGCCGAGGAAGATGACAACATCAACACGATGGAGAGCCTGGTGCCCAGTTTCGGGTTTAGGGTTTAGGGTTCAGGCTGTTTGTTTCGGGCTTCAGTGTTTAGTGTGTAGCAACAAACAAAACCCCTAACAATTAAGTAAACAAGGCATTTTGGTGTTAGGGTTTAGGGTTTAGGGTTTAGGGTTTAGGGTTTAGGGTTTAGGGTTTAGGGTTTAGGGTTTAGGGTTTAGGGTTTAGGGTTTAGAGTTTAGGGTTTAGGGTTTAGGGTTTAGGGTTTAGGGTTTAGGGTTTAGGGTTTAGGGTTTAGGGTTTAGGATTTAGGGTTTAGGGTTTAGGGTTTATTAGGCGGTTCCCAAATACTATACCCCTCGGAAAAAGTACACTTTTGAGGATCCCATGGAAGGTTTAGAGTTAGAGTTCAGGAATAGGGTTTGGGGTCATTGGAACACACAGTTTTCATCGAAAAAAGTACATGTTTAGGTGGTTTACAAGCATAAAATACTGTAAATGCCTGTAATCATGCTTGTATCCCAATAAAAGATGTTCTTTTTCCGAGGAAAATGTAGGGTTTAGGGCTTTAGGGTTTAGACGGGGGGGGGGGGGGGGGGGCGGTTGCAGCCGAGGAAGATGGACAACATTAACACGATGAGAGCATGTGTGGCCCAGTTTCGCGGTTTAGGGTTAGGGTTCAGGTGTTTGTTTCGGCTTCAGTGTTAGTGTTGTAGCAACAAAAACAAACCCCTTACAATGAAGTAAACAAGGCATTTTGGTTGTTAGGTTTAGGGTTTGGGTTAGGGTTTAGGTTTAGGTTTAGGGTTTAGGGTTTTAGGGTTTAGGGTTTAGGTTTAGGGTAGGTTTTAGGGTTTAGGGTTTAGGGTTAGGGTTTGGGTTAGGTGGAGGGTTTTAGGGTTAGGGTTTAGGGGGTTTTAGGGTTATTAGCGGTTCCCAAATTCTATTCCCACCTCGGAAACAGTTACATTGTTGAGGATCCATGGACGTTTAGAGTTAGAGTTCAGGAATAGGGTTTGGGTCATTGGAACACACAGTTTTCCTCGAAAAAAGTACATTTTTAGGTGGTTTACAAGCATAAAATAATGTAAATGCCTGTAATCATGCTTGTATCCCAATAAAAGATGTTCCGAGGAAAATGTAGGGTTTAGGGCTTTAGGGTTTAGACGGGGGGGGGGGGGGGTGCAGCCGAGGAAGATGACAACATCAACACGATGGAGAGCCTGGTGCCCAGTTTCGGGTTTAGGGTTTAGGGTTCAGGCTGTTTGTTTCGGGCTTCAGTGTTTAGTGTGTAGCAACAAACAAAACCCCTAACAATTAAGTAAACAAGGCATTTTGGTGTTAGGGTTTAGGGTTTAGGGTTTAGGGTTTAGGGTTTAGGGTTTAGGGTTTAGGGTTTAGGGTTTAGGGTTTAGGGTTTAGGGTTTAGAGTTTAGGGTTTAGGGTTTAGGGTTTAGGGTTTAGGGTTTAGGGTTCAGGGTTTATTAGGCGGTTCCCAAATACTATTCCCCTCGGAAAAAGTACACTTTTGAGGATCCCATGGAAGGTTTAGAGTTAGAGTTCAGGAATAGGGTTTGGGGTCATTGGAACACACAGTTTTCATCGAAAAAAGTACATGTTTAGGTGGTTTACAAGCATAAAATACAGTAAATGCCTGTAATCATGCTTGTATCCCAATAAAAGATGTTCCGAGGAAAATGTAGGGTTTAGGGCTTTAGGGTTTAGACGGGGGGGGGGGGGGGGGCAGCCGAGGAAGATGACAACATCAACACGATGGAGAGCCTGGTGCCCAGTTTCGGGTTTAGGGTTTAGGGTTCAGGCTGTTTGTTTCGGGCTTCAGTGTTTAGTGTGTAGCAACAAACAAAACCCCTAACAATTAAGTAAACAAGGCATTTTGGTGTTAGGGTTTAGGGTTTAGGGTTTAGGGTTTAGGGTTTAGGGTTTAGGGTTTAGGGTTTAGGGTTTAGGGTGTGTCAGGGGAGGGCGCGCGCTCGGGTGTGAAACACCCCGGGCCGCGCGCTCGCGTTGCCCGTCAACCCACCCCGGCCGCCCAAACTATACTCTATTAGGGTTTAGGGTTTATGGAATTTATTTTCTTGTGCCCCGATGCTTGCTTTGATGTTTTTAAAGTTGCGCTGTTAGGGTTTAAGCTGGGATTGGGGGTAGCCTCGGCCCTTTTCGGGCCTTCGGCGTGTCAGGGCCCGTAGAGGCCCTTATTTATTTGAAGGTCAGGGAAACCCTTTGTGCCTGCTCCTGGATTCCCCTTCTTTAAGGGCCTCAATTAAGCATCGGTTTCACTACCAAAAAATCGCATTTTTCATGGCGGGTACGGGCATCCTGGGGTCCCCCTTCTTTTCGGGTGCCTTTTGAAGCCTTTTGAAGCATTTTGGTGGCTCTTGGGGTCTCTCGGGGCCTTGTTCGGACCTTCGGCGTGTCAGGGGCCGGAGAGGCTTTATTCATTTAAAGGTCAGGGAACCTATTAATGAGTTTTTCGCCAATGAGTATTTCAATCGCTAGGGTTTAAGCTCGGGTTCGGGGTAGCCTCGGCCCTTTTCGGGCCTTCGGCAAGTTCGGGCCCGTAGAGGCCCTTATTTGCTTGAAGGCCTTCGCAGGGTTTTGCGGTGTGAGGGTTTAAGCTGGGGTTCGGGGTAGCCTCGGCCCTTTTCGGGCCTTCGGCACGTTAGGGCCCGTAGAGGCCCTTACTTATTTGCTTGATGGCTGTAGGGTTTTGCGGTGTTAGGGTTTAGGCTGGGGTTCGGGGTAGCCTCGGTCCTTTTCGAGCCTTCGGCACGTCAGGGCCCGTAGAAGTCCTTGCTGATTTGGGGGAGTCATCGATTCCAGTACCAAAGAGAATATTTTTCATTGCGGGCAGGGGTGCCTAAAACCATCGTTTTCAATAAAAATCGCATTTTTCATTGTGGGCACGGACAAATCTTGTGGTCCCCCTTCTTTTAGTGGGCGTTTTGAAGTTTGAAGCCTTTTGGTGGCTCTTGGCGCCTCTTGGGGTGGTGGCCGGGCCCTTGGCCCGCGGCCTTGGCTGGGGGGGGCCTTGGCGGCCGCAGGTTCCTTGGCCAGAGGGCCCTTGGCCTGGGCGGTTTTGGGCCCCGAGGGCCGGGGGTGTGGGGCCCTTGACTTGGCCGGGGGGCCCTTGGCCCGGCAGCCCTTGGCCGGGGGGGGGTTGGTCTGGGGCCCCTCAGAAGGTTCTTGGTCCGGGAGGTCCTTGGCCGAAACCAGGCCTTGTTGAGCTGGAGGGGGGGAACTTGGCTGGCGGGGCTCTTCCGGGGAGCCCTTGGCCGGAGGGGCCCTTGGGCCGGGGGCCCTTGGCCCGGGGGGCCCTTGGCCCGGGGGGGCCCTTTGGCCCGGGAGAGGGGCCCCGAAAATCCGGTGAAAGCCCCCCAAAATCAGGAAATTGAGCAACCAGCCTGCCTGGACCCCTCGCCAGCCTCCTGGTCCAGGAATCCAGCTACCAGAGACCAGGGGGCCCCCGGGGGGGTGGGCCCGACAAACCCTGAACCCAAAACCCTGAACCGACCTCCAGAGGCAAAGGGTTACGATTTGGGGTTATACTTTAGCTACGCTAAAGGTGGTCTGGGTGCCGGCCATCCCTTAGCCGAGTACTGACGTTGTCGTAAAAAAGGCCGATGTCCGTTGGCCTGTCCAGGACAGACGGTGAGGCTTAACCCTCACCTTTCCGTTTCTCTTTTCGCTTGGGCGCTCGGGCTGTAAGGCCCTCGGCCGAGCGTTCGGGGTCTGTCGCTCGACGGAAGCGACCCCTCACTTAGTTTAGGGTTTAGGGTTTAGGGTTTAGGGTTTAGGGTTTAGGGTTTAGGGTTTAGGGTTTAGGGTTTAGGGTTTATTAGGCGGTTCCCAAATACTATACCCCTCGGAAAAAGTACACTTTTGAGGATCCCATGGAAGGTTTAGAGTTAGAGTTCAGGAATAGGGTTTGGGTCATTGGAACACACAGTTTTCCTCGAAAAAAGTACATGTTTAGGTGGTTTACAAGCATAAAATAATGTAAATGCCTGTAATCATGCTTGTATCCCAATAAAAGATGTTCCGAGGAAAATGTAGGGTTTAGGGCTTTAGGGTTTAGACGGGGGGGGGGGGGGCAGCCGAGGAAGATGACAACATCAACACGATGGAGAGCCTGGTGCCCAGTTTCGGGTTTAGGGTTTAGGGTTCAGGCTGTTTGTTTCGGGCTTCAGTGTTTAGTGTGTAGCAACAAAAAAACCCCTTACAATTAAGTAAACAAGGCATTTTGGTGTTAGGGTTTAGGGTTTAGGGTTTAGGGTTTAGGGTTTAGGGTTTAGGGTTTAGGGTTTAGGGTTTAGGGTTTAGGGTTTAGAGTTTAGGGTTTAGGGTTTAGGGTTTAGGGTTTAGGGTTTAGGGTTTAGGGTTTATTAGGCGGTTCCCAAATACTATACCCCTCGGAAAAAGTACACTTTTGAGGATCCCATGGAAGGTTTAGAGTTAGAGTTCAGGAATAGGGTTTGGGGTCATTGGAACACACAGTTTTCATCGAAAAAAGTACATGTTTAGGTGGTTTACAAGCATAAAATATGTAAATGCCTGTAATCATGCTTGTATCCCAATAAAAGATGTTCCGAGGAAAATGTAGGGTTTAGGGCTTTAGGGTTTAGACGGGGGGGGGGGTGCAGCCGAGGAAGATGACAACATCAACACGATGGAGAGCCTGGTGCCCAGTTTCGGGTTTAGGGTTTAGGGTTCAGGCTGTTTGTTTCGGGCTTCAGTGTTTAGTGTGTAGCAACAAACAAACCCCTTACAATTAAGTAAACAAGGCAGGGTTTAGGGTTTAGGGTGTTAGGGTTTAGGGTTTAGGGTTTAGGGTTTAGGGTTTAGGGTTTAGGGTTTAGGGTTTAGGGTTTAGGGTTTAGGGTTTAGAGGGTTTAGGGTTTTTCATGGCGGGTACGGGCATCCTGGGGTCCCCCTTCTTTTCGGGTGCCTTTTGAAGCCTTTTGAAGCATTTTGGTGGCTCTTGGGGTCTCTCGGGGCCTTGTTCGGACCTTCGGCGTGTCAGGGGCCGGAGAGGCTTTATTCATTTAAAGGTCAGGGAACCTATTAATGAGTTTTTCGCCAATGAGTATTTCAATCGCTAGGGTTTAAGCTCGGGTTCGGGGTAGCCTCGGCCCTTTTCGGGCCTTCGGCAAGTTCGGGCCCGTAGAGGCCCTTATTTGCTTGAAGGCCTTCGCAGGGTTTTGCGGTGTGAGGGTTTAAGCTGGGGTTCGGGGTAGCCTCGGCCCTTTTCGGGCCTTCGGCACGTTAGGGCCCGTAGAGGCCCTTACTTATTTGCTTGATGGCTGTAGGGTTTTGCGGTGTTAGGGTTTAGGCTGGGGTTCGGGGTAGCCTCGGTCCTTTTCGAGCCTTCGGCACGTCAGGGCCCGTAGAAGTCCTTGCTGATTTGGGGGAGTCATCGATTCCAGTACCAAAGAGAATATTTTTCATTGCGGGCAGGGGTGCCTAAAACCATCGTTTTCAATAAAAATCGCATTTTTCATTGTGGGCACGGACAAATCTTGTGGTCCCCCTTCTTTTAGTGGGCGTTTTGAAGTTTGAAGCCTTTTGGTGGCTCTTGGCGCCTCTTGGGGTGGTGGCCGGGCCCTTGGCCCGCGGCCTTGGCTGGGGGGGGCCTTGGCGGCCGCAGGTTCCTTGGCCAGAGGGCCCTTGGCCTGGGCGGTTTTGGGCCCCGAGGGCCGGGGGTGTGGGGCCCTTGACTTGGCCGGGGGGCCCTTGGCCCGGCAGCCCTTGGCCGGGGGGGGGTTGGTCTGGGGCCCCTCAGAAGGTTCTTGGTCCGGGAGGTCCTTGGCCGAAACCAGGCCTTGTTGAGCTGGAGGGGGGGAACTTGGCTGGCGGGGCTCTTCCGGGGAGCCCTTGGCCGGAGGGGCCCTTGGGCCGGGGGCCCTTGGCCCGGGGGGCCCTTGGCCCGGGGGGGCCCTTGGCCCGGGAGAGGGGGGCCCCGAAAATCCGGTGAAAGCCCCCCAAAATCAGGAAATTGAGCAACCAGCCTGCCTGGACCCCTCGCCAGCCTCCTGGTCCAGGAATCCAGCTACCAGAGACCAGGGGGCCCCCGGGGGGGTGGGCCCGACAAACCCTGAACCCAAAACCCTGAACCGACCTCCAGAGGCAAAGGGTTACGATTTGGGGTTATACTTTAGCTACGCTAAAGGTGGTCTGGGTGCCGGCCATCCCTTAGCCGAGTACTGACGTTGTCGTAAAAAAGGCCGATGTCCGTTGGCCTGTCCAGGACAGAAGGTGAGGCTTAACCCTCACCTTTCCGTTTCTCTTTTCGCTTGGGCGCTCGGGCTGTAAGGCCCTCGGCCGAGCGTTCGGGGTCTGTCGCTCGACGGAAGCGACCCTTCACTTAGTTTAGGGTTTAG
>CAJNDS010001628.1:0-2500 GCA_905221605.1 Symbiodinium natans | reverse complement strand
GTTTAGGGTTTAGGGTTTAGGGGGTTTTTGGGTTTAGGGCTTTAGGGTTTAGGGGTTTAGGTTAGGGTTTAGGGTGAACCAATAAAAACTCAGGTTTTGCATACAAACCAATAAAAAACCATGGGTTTTATTAGTATTTGCTTCAGAATCCTAATAAAACACAAGGGTTTTTGAAGGTTTTAGGGTTTAGGGTTTAGGGTTTAGGGGTTTAGGGGTTTAAGGGTTTAGGGTTTAGGGTTTAGGGTTTAGGGTTTAGGGTTTAGACGGGGGGGGGGGATGCAGCTGAGGAAGACGACAACATCAACACGATGGAGAGCCTGGTGCCCCAGTCTCGGGTTTAGGGTTCAGGGTTTCTGGTTCAGGAATAGAAACCTAGGAGAGGAACAAAACTGTCACGAAACCTCCCCTCCCCTCCCCTAGGGTTTAGGGTTTAGGGTTTAGGGTTTAGGGTTTAGGGTCTAGGGTTTAGGGGTTTAGGGTTCAGGGTTCAGGGTTTAGGGTTTAGGGTTTAGGGTTTAGGGTTTAGGGTTTAGGGTTTAGGGTTTAGGGTTTAGGGTTTAGGGTTTAGGGTTTATAGGTATTGGTTCACCAATAAAAACCCAGGGTTAAGGGTTTAGGGTTTAGGGTTTTAGGGTGTTAGGGTGTTAGGGTAATTTTCGGTGGGTTGTGGAGGAGGGTGTAGGATCAGAGAAAAAATCATCAAAATCAAGGTTTTTTAGCATTGGGAGTAGTCTTCAGGTGTTGGGGGGTTGATTTGGTGATTATTGAAACACACAATTCCTTGGAAAGAAGTACATTTATTAGTGGTTTTCAAGCACGAAGTACTGTAAATACCAGCAATCCTGCCTGTGGCCCATTGTAAAATGTACTTTTTCCCAAGCAAAAGCAGCGTTTAGGGGTTTAGGGTCTAGGGTAGAGCCTTCTCAGGTGGAAGACAAGACGAAGCTGTGTGGGCCCTGGGATGGTTGAAGTTTCAAAGTTCAGGGATTTGACTGGTTGCTTTTGGGGGAGGGGGGGGGGGGGGGGGGGTTGGAAGTTTAAGGCTACAGAGATCTGGGGGGCCTTAACTGTTTGCTTCTGGGGGAGGGGGGGGGGAGGGGTTGAAGTTTAAGGCTACAGAGATCTGGGGGGCCTTAACTGTTTGCTTCTGGGGGCTGGGGGGGGCGGGGCGGGTTGAAGTTTTAAGGCTGCAGGGATCTCGGGGCCTTAACTGTTTGCTTCTGGGGGCTGGGGGGGGTAGGGGTTGAAGTTTAAGGCTGCAGGGATCTGGGGGGGCTTAACTGTTTGATTCTAGCGGGCTGGGGGGGGGGGGGTTGAAGTTAAGGCTACAGAGATCTGGGGCCCTTAACTGCTTGCTTCTCGGGGGCTGGGGGGTCGGACGGGGGCTTAGGGGGCTTCGGGGGCTTTAGGGTTTAAGGTTGCTCTCAAATCTGACTGCTCTGCGAAATGTTTTAGGGATCAGGGATTTTAGGGTTTAGGGTTTAGGGTTTAGGGTTTAGGGTTTAGGGTTTAGGGTTTAGGGTTTAGGGTTTAGGGTTTAGGGTTTAGGGTTTAGGTTTAGGGGTTAGGGTTTAGGGTTTAGGGTTTTGGGTTTAGGGTTTAGGGTTTAGGGTTTAGGGTTTAGGGTTTAGGGTTTAGGGTTTAGGGTTTAGGGTTTAGGGTTTAGGGTTTAGGGTTTAGGGTTTAGGGTTCGAGCATTCACTAGTCGAGCAGCTTGTCAAGGGCTGGAATAAAACCCCACCCACCCAAGAAACCCATAACATTGAGAAAATACAAAGTCCACTCAATACATTCCCAGTAGGCTTAAAGCTCAAGGTCCAATTGGCCGAAAAACCAAAATCTAATTCTCAAACCGGGGAGGGTGGGGTGGGGGGTGCATTTGGGGTGGTTTTGGAGGCAAACTTTCCCTAGACCCCGGGGGAAAAAAACCGTTTGGTCACGAAGGGGGTCAGGGTTTCGGGCACCCCCGGGGGGAAAAAAACCATTTGGTCACGAAGGGGGTCAGGGTTTAGGGCCTTCCCGGGGGGAAAAAAACCATTTGGTCACGAAGGGGGTCAGGGTTTAGGGCCCCCCCGGGTGGAAAAAAACAATTTGGTCACGAAGGGGGTCAGGGTTTAGGGCCCCCCCGGGTGGAAAAAAACCATTTGCCCACGAAGGGGGTCAGGGTTTAGGGCCCCCCCCGGGTGGGAAAAAAAAAAACCATTTGCCCACGAAGGGGGTCAGGGTTTAGGCCCCCCCCGGGTGGAAAAAAACCATTTGGTCACGAAGGGGGTCAGGGTTTAGGGGCCCCCGGGGTGGAAAAAAACCATTTGGTCACGAAGGGGGTCAGGGTTTAGGGCCCCCCCGGGGTGGAAAAAAACCATTTGGTCACGAAGGGGGTCAGGGTTTAGGGCCCCCCCGGGTGGAAAAAAACCATTTGGTCACGAAGGGGGTCAGGGTTTGGGCCCCCCCCGGGTGGAAAAAAACCATTTGGTCACGAAGGGGGTCAGGGTTTAGGGCC
>CAJNDS010001627.1:0-12611 GCA_905221605.1 Symbiodinium natans | reverse complement strand
ATAATTTAAACCTTAATGGGGAACGTGTCCATTGGCAAAAAAACCGTGGCCATTGGCAAAAAAGCCGTGGCCATTGGCAAAAAAGCCGTGGCCATTGGCAAAAAAGCCGTGGCCATTGGCAAATTCGCCAATGGCCACGGGAAAGTTGCCAATTGCCACGGCTTTTTTGCCAATGGCCACCAATGTCATTAAGGTTGGTCGCCAAAATGGGTTTTTCAAACCCAATTCGCACAAAATGCCCCCCAACCTTAAGGGGGAACGTGGCCATTGGCAAAAAAGCCGTGGCCATTGGCAACTTTTCGGGCTTTTTGCCAATGGCCACGGCTTTTTTGCCAATGGCCACGTTCCCCATTAAGGTTGGGCCCCAACCTTAATGGGGGCCGGGGCCATTGGCAAAAAAGCCGTGGCCATTGGCAAAAAAGCCGTGGCCATTGGCAAGTGGCATTTGCCAATGGCCACGGCTTTTTTGCCAATGGCCACGGCTTTTTTGCCAATGGCCACGGCTTTTTTGCCAATGGCCACGGCTTTTTTGCCTTTTTTTTGCCCCCCACCCCCCCCTCACCCCCCCCCCACCCCCCCACCCCCCCCCACCCCCCCCCCCACCCCCCCCCACCCCCCCCACCCCCACCACCCCACCCCCCCCCCCCCCACCCACCCCGCCCCCCCCCACCCCCCCCCCCCCCCCCCCACCCCCCCCCCCCACCCCCCCCCCACCACCCCCCCCACCCCCCCCCACCCACCCCCCCCCACCCCCCCCCACACCCCCCCCCCCACCCCCCCCCCACCCCCCCCCCCCCCCCCCCCCCCCCCCCCCCCCCCCCCCACCCCCCACCTACCCCCCCCGCCCCCTTCCCTCTTCTGGCCCAGACCCCCATTCTGGGCTTGAAAACCTGGGTCTGAGCCAGATCCAGATGAAGGCTTTGCGGGGCCGGGAATGCGGCGGCCCCTTCTTAGTGTTTCTCATCTTGGGTGGTCCGAGGGTGGGGGGGGGAAAAGCAACTTCCGGACCCCCATTCTGGGGTTGGAAACCTGGATGAGGGCTTCGCAAGCAAGAGAGAGAACGAATACGGGTAGTTGGTTCTAGGGTGGGTTGGGGATTGGCTCGAACTGGAATGGTTGGAGGGTGGGGTGGGGGGAAAACAAAACATTTTTGTCAATCCGGACCAACACTTTTGGTTCTACCTTCGGTCTGGGGAAAGCAAGCGCGAAGACAAGAGGCATGCGACAAAACCGACGAGCACGAAGGGAGGGGACATACGACAAACCCTAAGAGCGCGAAGCGGAAGGAAAGGGACATACGACAAAGCCGACGAGCACGAAGGGAGGGGACATACGACAAACCCTAAGAACACCAAGGGAGGGGACGTACGACAAAGCTGTAGACCTCTCATCAAACCCTACGAGCACGAAGGGAGGGGACATACGACAAACCCTACGAGCACGAAGGGAGGGGACATACGGCAAACCTCTGAAAATACAATCTCCGTTTCTTAATTCTTGGGATTCTTTGCAAGAAGACGAAGAGGGACACACGACAAAGCCGACGAGCACGAAGAGAGGCGACATACGACAAAATCTAAGAGCACGAAGGGAGGGGACGTGCGACAAACCTGTAGACCTCTCATCAAACCCTACGAGCATGAAGGGAATGAAGGGACGGACATACGACAAACCCTACGAGCACGAAGAGAGGGGACATACGACAAACCTCTAGGCCTCTCATCAAACCCTACGAGCAGGAGCCAACATGAGGCGAGGTCACCGGGGCACTAATTGGAAAGCAACCATGTGGAAGCCAGGCAGCTTAAAGTGTGCCAAACACAATCAACAAGACGGCCAAAAATAGGCAGGGTCACCGGGGAAAACGACACGAGCAAAGTGAATATGAGCAGAGAGAGAGAACGAATACGAGTAGACTGACATCGAGCAGAGAGAGAACGAATACGAGCAGAATGAATACGAGCAGAAAGAGAACGAGTACGAGCAGACTCAGTACGAGCAGAAAGACAGCGAAAACGAGCGGACTGAAATCGAGCAGAGAGAGAGAACGAACACGCGCAGAAAGAGCACGAACACGAGCAGAAAGAGAACGAACACGAGCAAAATGAATATGAGCAGAAAGAGAACGAATACGAGCAGATTGACATCGAGCAGAGAGAGAACGAATACGAGCAGAATGAATACGAGCAGAAGAGAACGAGTACGAGCAAACTCAGTACGAGCAGAAAGACAGCGAAAACGAGCGGACTGAAATGGAGTAGAGAGAGAACGAATACGAGCAGCAAAAGCACAAATACGAGCAGAAAGAGAACGAACACGAGCAAAATGAATATGAGCAGAAAGAGAACGAATACGAGCAGAATGATTACGAGCAGAGAGAGAACGAAGACGAGCAGACTGAAATCGAGAAGAGAGAGAGAACGAATACGAACAGAATGAATACGAGAAGAAAAACAACGAAAACGAGCGGACTGAAATCGAGCAGAGAGAGAACGAATACGAGCAGAATGAATACGAGCAGAACGAGAACGAACACGAGACGAGCAGATCAGAAAAAGAACGAATACGAGCAGAATACGAGCAGAAAGAAACGCATACGAGCAGAATGGAAACCAAGCAGAATGACAAAGAACACGAGCAGAATGAATAAATGAGGTTGGAGGACAGGGCTTGCTGAGGAAAAATGTGAACTTTATATTTCTTAATGTTTTGGGATTCTCTGGGTGGGTGGGTTTTTTCTAGAGTCCAGACAGCGGCTCTACTAGAGATTGCTCGACCCAGAGCTGCTGAACCCTAAACCCTAAACCCTAAACCCTAAACCCTAAACCCTAAACCCCCCCTGAAACCGAACCCTAATAAACCCTAAACCCTAAACCCTAAACCCTAAACCCTAAACCCTAAACCCTAAACCCTAAACCCTAAACCCTAAACCCTAAACCCTAAACCCTAAACCCTAAACCCTAAACCCTAAACCCTAAACCCTAAACCCTAAACCCTAAACCCTAAACCCTCAAGACAAAATAAATAGAAATTGTATGTGGTATCATTCTGAATGTCCCACGTTATTTGTCTAAACAGCTGACGAGCAGAATTTGAGTAAACTACTCCAAAACGCACTGGGAGGCAAAATATTCAATTTACTTAAACCTGCCTCCCCTGACCTCCCCCTCAAAACCCCCTCCCGCCCCTTTCGGCACCTTTCGGCCCCCGCCCTTCCCCACACCCTCCCGCCCCCTCCTCCCTCCGCCCCCGCTTCCCCCCCGCCCCCCCCCGCCCCCCCCTCCCCCTCCCCCCCCATCCCCCCCAGCTTTGGGAGCTAATTTTGAAATCCGGGAGCTAATTTTGAGCTGTCAGCAGCTAATTTTGAGCCTTGAAATTTAATTTTGAGCTTCGGGAGCTAATTTTGAGCTCCGGGAGCTAATCTTGAGCTCCGGAGCTAATTTTGAGCTCCGGGAGCTAATTTTGAGGCTAATTTTGAGCTCCGGGAGTTTTTTTTTGAGCTCTTGGAGCTAATTTTGAGCTCTGGGAGCTAATATTTGAGCTCCGGGAGCTAATTTTGAGCTGGAGCTAGTTTTGAGCTCTGGGAGCTAATTTTGAGCTCCGGTATTGAGCCCTGGGAGCTAATTTTGAGCTTTGGGAATTAACAACGAGCTCTGGGATTTAATTTTGTGCTCTGGGAGCTAATTTTGAGCTTTGGCAGCTCATTTTCAGCTCCGGGAGCTAGCTCATTTTGAGCTCCGGGAGCTAATTTTGATCTCTGGGAGCCAATTTTGGGTTTTCGGAGCTAATGTAATTTTTTGAGCTTTCGGCGCTATTTTGAGCTCCGGGAGCTAATTGAGATAATTTTTAGCTCCGGGAGCTAATTTTGAGCTTTGGAAGCTATTTTGAGCTCCGGGAGCTAATTTTGAGCTCCGGGAGCTAATTTTGAGCTGGAGCTAATTTTGAGCTCTGGGAGCTAATTTTGAGCTCCGCTTTTGAGCGCTGGGAGCTAATTTTTAGCTTTGGGAGCTAATTTTGAGCTCTGGGAGTTAATTTGAGCTCCGGGAGCTAATTTGAATCTTGGGGAGCTTATTTTGAGCTCCGGGAGCTGGTTTTGAATTCCGGGAGCTAATTTTGAGCTCCGGGAGCTAATTTTGAATTCCGGGAGTTAATTTTGAGCTCCGGGAGCTAATTTTGAATTCCGGGAGCTAATTTTGAGCTCTGGGAGCTAATTTTGAGCTCTGGGAGCTAATTTTGAGCTTCGAGAGCTCCGGGAGCTAATTTTGAGCTCCGGGAGCTAATTTTGATCTCCGAAATTAATTTTGAGCTCCGGGAGCTTATTTTGAGCTCCGGGAGCTAATTTTGAGCTCTGGGAGCTAATTGTTTTTCTCCGGGAGCTAAGTTTGCTGACCAGCCGAGTTTAAGTAAATTAAACTGCTTTTGGCAAGCCGAATATTCAATCCACATCAATTCACTTCAATTCAAAACTCCCGCAGACCCTTAGACACCCCCCAGATCCCTCCCAGATCCCCACAGCTGACAAGCCGAGTTGAAGTAAATTAGTGTGAATCGCTTTTGGCAAGCCGAATATTCAATTCATTCAACCCCCACAAAAGGCACCAAGAAACCCCAAAGCCCAGGAGGCGGCGGGAGCCCCCAAATAGGCACTGGAGGCACTGGGAGGCACAAAAATAAGGTCCCAAAATATGTCCCGGGAGGCGCCAGTTCAGTCCAGGAGTTCCCAAAATAGGAATGGAAGGCCCCAAAATAAGCCTCAGAAGGCCCCAAAATAGGACCCGGAAGACCTTAAACTATGCACCGAAAGGCCCTAAAATACACCCAGGGCTCAAAATAGGCACCGGGAGGCCGCAAAATGGCCCAAAAGGCCAAATTAGGCCCTGGGAGACCTCCGAAAAAAAGCCCCCGGGAGGCCCGAAAAGGCTGGCAGCCCGAAATCAAGCCCCGACAGACACCAAATTAGGCCGGTCCCAGTTTAGGCCAAATCAAGCAACCCAAAATAAATTTTTCCAAATTAAGCCCCCAAAAACCCAAATTAAGCCTCGAGACCCCGAATTATGTCCCACAAAAACCCAAATTAAGCCCGCAAAATCCCAAATTAAGCCCTGCAAAGGCCAAGTTAGGGCCTGGCCTCAAGTCTGGCCTTCAAATTAAGCCACCGGGAAGCCAAGAAAAACCCAAGTTGAGGGAAAGCCGAAATCAGGTCCGGGAGGCCCCGAATCAAATTGCGAGAGGGCACCCCCCGCAAAATTAGGCCCCGAACTAGCCCTGCAGGGCCCCAAATTAGGCCCACCCAGGCCCCACATTAAGCAAGCCCCAAAGTAAGCCTAGCTCCAAACTCAGCATAGGAGGCCCCAAATCAGGCTTCAAATTGCCGCAAAATTGAACCCAAAATTAAGCCCCAAAGCAGGCCGGGAGTCTGGGAAGCTTCAAAATAAGTTCCAAATGCGGCGCCAGGAGGCCGCGCGTTAGGATGCAAATGCAGCTCGTGAAACCCAAATTGCGGATGCAAGCGGCATCTGCGTCCAAAAGCACCAAACCCCAAATTTAAGCTGCAAATTAAGTCTCGGAGACTCCAAAGCCCCGAAACCCCAGGAAGCCCAAATGGCTCTGGGCAGAAGCCCCCAAGAAAGTCCGAGAATCCCGGTAGGTCCCAGAAAGCACAGAAATGCCCAACAAAAGTTCGGACCACCCCACCGCCCCCCCAAACAAAAGCACAACAATTGGATCCAAAGTCTCAATATATTGACCCAAAACGCTTGGGAGGCCACGTGCTCAATTTACTGAAACCTCTAAGGCCTTCACTTTTGCGTTGTCCCATGAAAGACTCGGGCCCCCCAAACAGCAAAGCCAAACCCCCCCAAATCTACTTATTCGTGCTTGAATTTCGGGGGTACCAGGGGGTGTCCCCCTGGCGCGGTCCAGCAAGGGCGATTGCTGGCGGGGTCCAGGGCGAGGAGTCCTGGCGGGGGGCTCGGGGGGCAGCGCCCCCCGGAAACGGTGGCGTCGATTTGTATTTTCTTGGTGACCCCCTTCCAAAACTAAAACATAGTTCCAAAAAACAAAACTTTCGGTCAAAACTTTCGGTCAAAACTTTCGGTCAAAACTTATTGGAACCTGAACCCTATACAATTTCTATTAAGGCAAGTTCCAAAAAAGAAACCCAGGTGACCAGAGCAGTGGCCATTTTAAAGGGGTTTTTTTCCGACCCCCGAACCCTATACAATTTCTATATACCTGGATTGCTGGCGGGGTCCAGGGCGAGGAGTCCTGGCGGGGGGCTCGGGGGGCAGCGCCCCCCGGAAACGGTGGCGTCGATTTGTATTTTCTTGGTGACCCCCTTCCAAAACTAAAACATAGTTCCAAAAAACAAAACTTTCGGTCAAAACTTTCGGTCAAAACTTTCGGTCAAAACTTATTGGGACCTGAACCCTATACAATTTCTATTAAGGCAAGTTCCAAAAAAGAAACCAGGTGACCAGAGCAGTGGCCATTTTAAAGGGGTTTTTTTCCGACCCCCGAACCCTATACAATTTCTATATACCTGGATTGCTGGCGGGGTCCAGGGCGAGGAGTCCTGGCGGGGGGCTCGGGGGGCAGCGCCCCCCGGAAACGGTGGCGTCGATTTGTATTTTCTTGGTGACCCCCTTCCAAAACTAAAACATAGTTCCAAAAAACAAAACTTTCGGTCAAAACTTTCGGGCAAAACTTTCGGTCAAAACTTATTGGGACCTGAACCCTATACAATTTCTATTAAGGCAAGTTCCAAAAAAGAAACCCAGGTGACCAGAGCAGTGGCCATTTTAAAGGGGTTTTTTTCCGACCCCCGAACCCTATACAATTTCTATATACCTGGATTGCTGGCGGGGTCCAGGGCGAGGAGTCCTGGCGGGGGGCTCGGGGGGCAGCGCCCCCCGGAAACGGTGGCGTCGATTTGTATTTTCTTGGTGACACCCTTCCAAAACTAAAACATAGTTCCAAAAAACAAAACTTTCGGTCAAAACTTTCGGTCAAAACTTTCGGTCAAAACTTATTGGGACCTGAACCCTATACAATTTCTATTAAGGCAAGTTCCAAAAAAGAAACCCAGGTGACCAGAGCAGTGGCCATTTTAAAGGGGTTTTTTTCCGACCCCCGAACCCTATACAATTTCTATATACCTGGATTGCTGGCGGGGTCCAGGGCGAGGAGTCCTGGCGGGGGGCTCGGGGGGCAGCGCCCCCCGGAAACGGTGGCGTCGATTTGTATTTTCTTGGTGACCCCCTTCCAAAACTAAAACATAGTTCCAAAAAACAAAACTTTCGGTCAAAACTTTCGGTCAAAACTTTCGGTCAAAACTTATTGGGACCTGAACCCTATACAATTTCTATTAAGGCAAGTTCCAAAAAAGAAACCCAGGTGACCAGAGCAGTGGCCATTTTAAAGGGGTTTTTTTCCGACCCCCGAACCCTATACAATTTCTATATACCTGGATTGCTGGCGGGGTCCAGGGCGAGGAGACCTGGCGGGGGGCTCGGGGGGCAGCGCCCCCCGGAAACGGTGGCGTCGATTTGTATTTTCTTGGTGACCCCCTTCCAAAACTAAAACATAGTTCCAAAAAACAACACTTTCGGTCAAAACTTTCGGTCAAAACTTTCGGTCAAAACTTATTGGGACCTGAACCCTATACAATTTCTATTAAGGCAAGTTCCAAAAAAGAAACCCAGGTGACCAGAGCAGTGGCCATTTTAAAGGGGTTTTTTTCCGACCCCCGAACCCTATACAATTTCTATATACCTGGATTGCTGGCGGGGTCCAGGGCGAGGAGTCCTGGCGGGGGGCTCGGGGGGCAGCGCCCCCGGAAACGGTGGCGTCGATTTGTATTTTCTTGGTGACCCCCTTCCAAAACTAAAACATAGTTCCAAAAAACAAAACTTTCGGTCAAAACTTTCGGTCAAAACTTTCGGTCAAAACTTATTGGGACCTGAACCCTATACAATTTCTATTAAGGCAAGTTCTAAAAAAGAAACCCAGGTGACCAGAGCAGTGGCCTTTTTAAAGGGGTTTTTTTCCGACCCCCGAACCCTATACAATTTCTATATACCTGGATTGCTGGCGGGGTCCAGGGCGAGGAGTCCTGGCGGGGGGCTCGGGGGGCAGCGCCCCCCGGAAACGGTGGCGTCGATTTGTATTTTCTTGGTGACCCCCTTCCAAAACTAAACATAGTTCCAAAAAACAAAACTTTCGGTCAAAACTTTCGGTCAAAACTTTCGGTCAAAACTTATTGGGACCTGAACCCTATACAATTTCTATTAAGGCAAGTTCCAAAAAAGAAACCCAGGTGACCAGAGCAGTGGCCATTTTAAAGGGGTTTTTTTCCGACCCCCGAACCCTATACAATTTCTATAAACCTGGATTGCTGGCGGGGTCCAGGGCGAGGAGTCCTGGCCGGGGGCTCGGGGGGCAGCGCCCCCCGGAAACGGTGGCGTCGATTTGTATTTTCTTGGTGACCCCCTTCCAAAACTAAAAACATAGTTCCAAAAAACAAAACTTTCGGTCAAAACTTTCGGTCAAAACTTATTGGGACCTGAACCCTATACAATTTCTATTAAGGCAGGTTCCAAAAAAGAAACCCAGGTGACCAGAGCAGTGGCCATTTTAAAGGGGTTTTTTTCCGACCCCCGAACCCTATACAATTTCTATATACCTGGATTGCTGGCGGGGTCCAGGGCGAGGAGTCCTGGCGGGGGGCTCGGGGGGCAGCGCCCCCCCGGAAACGGTGGCGTCGATTTGTATTTTCTTGGTGACCCCCTTCCAAAACTAAAACATAGTTCCAAAAAACAAAACTTTCGGTCAAAACTTTCGGTCAAAACTTTCGGTCAAAACTTATTGGGACCTGAACCCTATACAATTTCTATTAAGTCAAGTTCCAAAAAAGAAACCCAGGTGACCAGAGCAGTGGCCATTTTAAAGGGGTTTTTTTCCGACCCCCGAACCCTATACAATTTCTATATACCTGGATTGCTTGGCGTGTCCAGGGGCGAGGAGTCCTGGCGGGTGGGCTCGGGGGGCAGCGCCCCCCGGAAACGGTGGCTTCTGATTTGTTTTTCTTGGGACCCCCTTCCAAAACTAAAACTATTCAAAAAAAACCAAAACCTTCGGTTCAAAACTTTCGGTCAAAAAAACTTTCGGTCAAACGTATTGGGACCTGAACCCTATACAATTTCTATTAAGGCAGGTTCCAAAAAAGAACCCAGGTGACCAGAGCAGTGGCCATTTTAAAGGGGTTTTTTTCCGACCCCCGAACCCTATACAATTTCTATAAACCTGGATTGCTGGCGGGGTCCAGGGCGAGGAGTCCTGGCGGGGGGCTCGGGGGGCAGCGCCCCCCGAAACGGTGGCGTCGATTTGTATTTTCTTGGGGACCCCCTTCCAAAACTAAAACATACTTCCAAAAAACAAAACTTTCGGTCAAAACTTTCGGTCAAAACTTTCGGTCAAAACTTTCGGTCAAAACGTTTCGGTCAAAACTTATTGGGACCTGAACCCTATACAATTTCTATTAAGGCAGGTTCCAAAAAAGAACCCAGAAGACCAGAGCAGTGGCCATTTTAAAGGGTTTTTTTCCGACCCCCGAACCCTATACAATTTCTATAAACCTGGATTGCTGGCGGGGTCCAGGGCGAGGAGTCCTGGCGGGGGGCTCGGGGGGCAGCGCCCCCCGAAACGGTGGCGTCGATTTGTATTTTCTTGGGGACCCCCTTCCAAAACAAAAAACATACTTCCAAAAAACAAAACTTTCGGTCAAAACTTTCGGTCAAAACTTTCGGTCAAAACTTTCGGTCAAAACGTTTCGGTCAAAACTTATTGGGACCTGAACCCTATACAATTTCTATTAAGGCAGGTTCCAAAAAAGAACCCAGGTGACCAGAGCAGTGGCCATTTTAAAGGGGTTTTTTTCCGACCCCCGAACCCTATACAATTTCTATATACCTGGATTGCTGGCGGGGTCCAGGGCGAGGAGTCCTGGCGGGGGGCTCGGGGGCAGCGCCCCCCGGAAACGGTGGCGTCGATTTGTATTTTCTTGGTGACCCCCTTCCAAAACTAAAACATAGTTCCAAAAAACAAAACTTTCGGTCAAAACTTTCGGTCAAAACTTTCGGTCAAAACTTATTGGGACCTGAACCCTATACAATTTCTATTAAGGCAAGTTCCAAAAAAGAAACCCAAGTGACCAGAGCAGTGGCCATTTTAAAGGGGTTTTTTTCCGACCCCCCGGAACCCTATACAATTTCTAGTTAAAAGTACCCTGGATTGCTGGCGTGATCCCAGGGCGCAGGAGTCCGCGGGGGCTCCCCCCCCCCCGGGGGCAGCGCCCCCCGAACTTTGGCGTCGTTTTGTATTTTCTGTTGACCCCCTTCCAAACTAAAACATAGGTCCAAAAAACAAAAACTTTTCGGTCAAAACTTTTCGGTCAAACTTTCGGTCAAAACTTATTGGGACCTGAACCCTATACAATTTCTATTAAGGCAGGTTCCAAAAAAGAACCCAGGTGACCAGAGCAGTGGCCATTTTAAAGGGGTTTTTTTCCGACCCCCGAACCCTATACAATTTCTATAAACCTAGATTGCTGGCGGGGTCCAGGGCGAGGAGTCCTGGCGGGGGGCTCGGGGGCAGCGCCCCCCGAAACGGTGGCGTCAATTTGTATTTTCTTGGGGACCCCCTTCCAAAACTAAAAACATAATTCCAAAAAACAAAACTTCTCGGCTGTCCTCTTTGGAGGTTGCCCGGTGAAAAAAAACGTTATTGGGACCTGAAACCTATACAATTTCTATTAGCAAGTTCCAAAAAGAAACCCCGGTGCCAAGCAGTGTCCATTTTAAAGGGGTTTTTTTCCGCCCCCGAACCTATACAATTTTCTATATACCTTGACTTGCTGGCGGGGTCCCCGGGCGATGAGTCCTGGCGGTGGGCTCGGGGGGCCCGCCCCCCGGAAACGTAGGCGTCGATTTGTATTGCTTTGTGACCCCCTTCCAAACTACAAACTAGTTCCAAAAAACAAAACTTTCGGGGGGGGTCAAACCTTCGGTCAAAACTTTCGGGCAAACTTGTATTGGACCTGAACCCTATACCTATTTCTATTAATGCAAGTTTCCAACAAAGGAAACCCATTGACCAGGATCAGTGGCCATTTTAAAGGGGTTTTTTTCCGACCCCCGAACCCTATACAAGTTCTTATACCTGGATTGCTGGCGGGGTCCAGGGCGAGGAGTCCTGGCGGGGGGCTCGGGGGGCAGCGCCCCCCGAAACGGTGGCGTCGATTTGTATTTTCTTGGGGACCCCCTTCCAAAACTAAAAACATACTTCCAAAAAACAAAACTTTCGGTCAAAACTTTCGGTCAAAACTTTCGATCAAAACTTTCGGTCAAAACGTTTCGGTCAAAACTTATTGGGACCTGAACCCTATACAATTTCTATTAAGGCAGGTTCCAAAAAAGAACCCAGGTGACCAGAGCAGTGGCCATGTTAAAGGGGTTTTTTTCCGACCCCCGAACCCTATACAATTTCTATAAACCTGGATTGCTGGCGGGGTCCAGGGCGAGGAGTCCTGGCGGGGGGCTCGGGGGCAGCGCCCCCCTGAAACGGTGTGGCGTCGATTGTATTTTCTTGTGGACCCCCCTTCCAAAACTAAAACATAGTTTCCAAAAAACGAAACTTTCGGTCAAAACGTTCGGTCAAACTTTCGGTCAAAACTTAATTGTGACCTGAACCCTATACAATTTCTATTAAGGCAAGTTCCAACAAAGAAACCAGGTGACCAGTAGCAGTGGCCATTTTAAAGGGGTTTTTTTCCGACCCCCGAACCCTTACAATTTCCAATAATACCGATGCTGGCGGGTCCTGGCGAGGAGTCCCTGGCGGGGGCCTCTGGGGGCAGCCCCCCGGAAACGGTGGCGTCGATTTGTATTTTCTTGGTGACCCCCTTCCAAAACTAAAACATAGTTCCAAAAAACAAATCTTTCGGTCAAAACTTTCGGTCAAAACTTTCGGTCAAAACTTATTGGGACCTGAACCCTATACAATTTCTATTAAGGCAAGTTCCAAAAAAGAAACCCAGGTGACCAGAGCAGTGGCCATTTTAAGGGGGTTTTTTTCCGACCCCCGAACCCTATACAATTTCTATATACCTGGATTGCTGGCGGGGTCCAGGGCGAGGAGTCCTGGCGGGGGGCTCGGGGGGCAGCGCCCCCCGGAAACGGTGGCGTCGATTTGTATTTTCTTGGTGACACCCTTCCAAAACTAAAACATAGTTCCAAAAAACAAAACTTTCGGTCAAAACTTTCGGTCAAAACTTTCGGTCAAAACTTATTGGGACCTGAACCCTATACAATTTCTATTAAGGCAAGTTCCAAAAAAGAAACCCAGGTGACCAGAGCAGTGGCCATTTTAAAGGGGTTTTTTTTCGACCCCCGAACCCTATACAATTTCTATATACCTGGATTGCTGGCGGGGTCCAGGGCGAGGAGTCCTGGCGGGGGGCTCGGGGGGCAGCGCCCCCCGGAAACGGTGGCGTCAATTTGTATTTTCTTGGGGACCCCCTTCCGAAACTAAAAACATAGTTCCAAAAAACAAAA
>CAJNDS010001626.1:0-12615 GCA_905221605.1 Symbiodinium natans | reverse complement strand
TGGCCATTGGCAAAAAAGCCGTGGCCATTGGCAAAAAGGCCGTGGCCATTGGCAAATTCGCCAATGGCCACGGGAAAGTTGCCAATGGCCACGGCTTTTTTGCCAATGGCCACCAATGTCATTAAGGTTGGTCGCCAAAATGGGTTTTTCAAACCCAATTCGCACAAAATGCCCCCCAACCTGAATGGGGAACGTGGCCATTGGCAAAAAAGCCGTGGCCATTGGCAACTTTTCGGGCTTTTTGCCAATGGCCACGGCTTTTTTGCCAATGGCCACGTTCCCCATTAAGGTTGGGCCCCAACCTTAATGGGGAACGTGGCCATTGGCAAAAAAGCCGTGGCCATTGGCAAGTGGCATTTGCCAATGGCCACGGGAAAGTTGCCAATGGCCACGGGAAAGTTGCCAATGGCCACGGGAAAGTTGCCAATGGCCACGGCTTTTTTGCCAATGGCCACGGCTTTTTTTTGCCAATGGCCACGGCTTTTTTGCCAATGGCCACGGCTTTTTCCCACCCCACCCCCCCCACCCCCCCCACCCCACCCACCCCCCACCCCCCCCACCAACCCCCCCCCCACCCCCCCACCCCTCCCACCACCCCCCCCCCCCCCACCCCCCCCACCCCCCCACCCCCCACCACCCCCCCCCACCCCCCCCCCCCCACCCCCCCTCCCCCGCCCCCCCCATGCCCCCCCTTCCCTCTTCTGGCCCAGACCCCCATTCTGGGCTTGAAAATGTGGGTCTGGGCCAGATCAAGATGCTTTGCGGGGCCGGGCAACACGGCAGCCCCTTCTTAGTGTTTCTCGGAGTGGGGAAAAGCAACTTCCGGACCCCATTCTGGGGTTGGAAATCTGGACAAGCAGAATGAAGACGAGCAGAGAAATACGAGCAGAGAGAGAACGACTTCAAGGGCTCCAAGAGGGCGGTTGGGAAGGTGGGTTTCCAGCCCGAAAAACTCCAAGACCATGATTCCCAACCCCCCCTTCAAAAGGCTCCAGAGAGGGGGGGTTGGGAAGGCGGGTTTCCAGCCCAAAACACTCCATCAAGACCATGATTCCCAACCCCCCCTTCAAGGGCTCCAGAGAGGGGGGTTGGGAAGGCGGGTTTCCAGCCCAAAACACTCCAAGACCATGATTCCCAACCCCCCCTTCAAAGGCTCCAGAGAGGGGGGTTGGGAAGGCGGGTTTCCAGCCCAAAACACTCCAAGACCATGATTCCCAAACCCCCCTTCAAGGGCTCCGAATACGGGTAGTTGGTTCTAGGGTGGGTTGGGGATTGGCTCGAACTGGAATGGTTCGAGGGTGGGGTGGGGGAAAACAAAACATGAGGTTAACAAAATTAGGGTTTTTTTGTCAATCCGGACCAACACTTTTGGTTCTACCTTCGGTCTGGGGAAAGCAAGCGCGAAGACAAGGGACATGCGACAAAGCCGACGAGCACGAAGGGAGGGGACATACGACAAACCCTAAGGGCGCGAAGGGAAGGGACATGCGACGAATCTGTAGACCTTTCATCAAACCATACGAGCACGAAGGGAGGGGGCATACGACAAACCCTCCGAGCACGAAGGGAGGCATACGACAAACCCTAAGAGCACGAAGGGAGAGGGCGTACGACAAGACCTCTCGTCAAACCCTACGAGCACGAAAGGAGGGGACATACGACAAACCTCGAAAATAAACCCGTACATTTCTCAATGTTTTGGGATTCTCTGCAAGCAGACAAAGAGGGACATACGACAAAGCCGACGAGCACGAAGGGAGGGGACATACGACAAACCCTAAGAACACGAAGGGAGGGGACGTACGACAAACCTGTAGACCTCCCTGGGTCTGGGCCAGATCAAGATGAAGGCTTTGCGGGGCCGGGCAACGCGGCAGCCCCTTCTCAGTGTTTCTCATCTTGGGTGGTCCGAGGGTGGGGTGGGGAAAAGCAACTTCCGGACTCCCATTCTGGGGTTGGAGCCCGAAGGGAGGGGACATACGACAAACCTCTAAAATAAACCCGTGCATTTCTCAATGTTTGGGGATTCTCTGCAAGCAGAAGAAAAGGGACATACGACAAAGCTGACGAGCACGAAGGGAGGGGACATACGACAAACCTCTGAAAATAAAACCTCAGTTTCTTAATTCTTGGGATGCTCTGCAAGCAGACAAAGAGGGACATACGACAAAGCCGACGAGCACGAAGGGAGGCGACATACGACAAAATCTAAGAGCACGAAGGGAGGGGACGTACGACAAACCTGCAGACCTCTCATCAAACCCTACGAGCATGAAGGGAGGGACATATACGAGCACGAAGAGAGGGGACATACGACAAACCTCTAGGCCTCTCATCAAACCCTACGAGCAGGAGCCAACATGAGGCGAGGTCACCGGGGCACTAATTGGAAAGAAACCATGTGGAAGCCAGGCAGCTTAAAGTGTGCCAAACACAACCAACAAGACGGCCAAAAATAGGCAGGGTCACCGGGGAAAACGAACACGAGCAAAGTGAATATGAGCAGAAAGAGAACGAATACGAGTAGACTGACGTCGAGCAGAGAGAGAACGAATACGAGCAGAATGAATACGAGCAGAAAGAGAACGAGTACGAGCAGACTCAGTACGAGCAGAAAGACAGCGAAAACGAGCGGACTGAAATCGAGCAGAGAGAGAGAACGAACACGCGCAGAAAGAGCACGAACACGAGCAGAAAGAGAACGAACACGAGCAAAATGAATATGAGCAGAAAGAGAACGAATACGAGCAGAATGATTACGAGCAGAGAGAGAACGAAGACGAGCAGACTGAAATCGAGCAGAGAGAGAGAGCGAATACGAACAGAATGAATACGAGAAGAAAAACAACGAAAACGAGCGGACTGAAATCGAGCAGAGAGAGAACGAATACGAGCAGAATGAATACGAGCAGAACGAGAACGAACACGAGACGAGCAGATCAGAAAAAGAACGAATACGAGCAGAATGAATACGAGCAGAAAGAAACGCATACGAGCAGAATGGAAACCAAGCAGAATGACAAAGAACACGAGCAGAATGAATAAATGAGGTTGGAGGACAGGGCTTGCTGAGGAAAATGAGAACTTTATATTTCTTAATGTTTTGGGATTCTCTGGGTGGGTGGGTTTTTTTCTAGAGTCCAGACAACGGCTCTACTAGAGATTGCTCGACCCAGAGCTGCTGAACCCTAAACCCTAAACCCTAAACCCTAAACCCTAAACCCTAAACCCTAAACCCTAAACCCTAAACCCTAAACCCTAAACCCTAAACCCTAAACCCTAAACCCTAAACCCTAAACCCTAAACCCTAAACCCTAAACCCTAAACCCTAAACCCTAAACCCTAAACCCTAAACCCTAAACCCTAAACCCTAAACCCTAAACCCTAAACCCTAAACCCTAAACCCCAGACAGGCCGAGGGTGGCCAACGGCATCCGCTCCACGCCTTCTGCCTGGGGCCTGCAGTACCAGAGCTACTTCATCCGCTCACGGCGCCCCGAACAAAACCCCCAAACGGGCCCTAAACTTGAACTTCAAGCCCTGAAATGTGGTTTAGGGTTTAGGGTTTAGGGTTAGTGTGCCCTAAACTTGAACTTCAAGCCCTGCTGAAAAGGTTGATCCTTCAAGGGGGGCGAGCAGGAGGGCTGCCTGTTGTTTTGCGCTCCGGAGGTTGGAAATTGGTGCAGAAGGATCGTGGCCGTGAGGGGCTTTCGGAAGGCTTGGGGTCTTGAGCCTGTCAGGCGCTTGTGCTTCGGGATGGTTGGGGTGGTTTAGGGTTTAGGGTTTAGGGTTTAGGGTTTAGGGTTTAGGGTTTAGGGCTTAGGGCTTAGGGTTCTCAGGGACATCCTGAAGCCGGGGAGCGGAAATGACCCGCAGCCCTCAGGCCTTGGCTTTACTATCTCCCTAAACCCTAAACCCTAAACCCTAAACCCTAAACCCTAAACCCTAAACCCTAAACCCTAAACCCTAAACCCTAAACCCTAAACCCTAAACCCTAAACCCTAAACCCTAAACCCTAAACCCTAAACGCTAAAACCTAAACCCTAAACCCTAAACCCTAAACCCTAAACCCTAAACCCTAAACCCTAAACCCTAAACCCTAAACCCTAAACCCTAAACCCTAAACCCTAAACCCTAAACCCTAAACTCAGGCGTGGCTGGTGGGGGAGCTTCGCTCCTTTCCCACCAGCCGAGCCGCCCAAAGCAAGTGGCTGCATGGGCATCGCACATACAATATGCCTATACAGCAGTTCAACTGTCTTACCAGAGAGCGTGCCGTGCCACCGCTAGGCAGTGGAGCGGTGTCAGTACTGACAATATATTATATATACCCCAAAACCTGCCCGAAATCACGGTTAAACTATAAAGATTTCTATAGTTTTGCGTCTAAACTATAAACGTTTATAGTTTAGGCTCTATAGTTTTGGCTCTAAACTATAGACGTTTATAGTTTAGCGTCTATAGTTTAGGGCTTATAGTTTAGGCTTTATAGTTTAGCGGCTAAACTATAAACGTCTATAGTTTAGGAGTCAGGCTTTATAGTTTAGCGCCGAAACTATAGACGTTTATAGTTTAGGCTCTAGAGTTTGGGGCTCTATAGTTTAGGGCAAAATCCAGAAATTGGAGGCAGCATTTCCGGCATCGATTTCTGTACTAAAAAATCGCATTTTGAAGCTCGGTCCAGGCCAATCCTGGGGGACCCCCCACGGATGGTCCTAAACTATAAACGCTTCTATAGTTTAGGAGCCAACCTTTATAGTTTAGCGGCTAAACTATAAACGTCTATAGTTTAGGGGTCAAGCTTTATAGTTTAGCGCCGAAACTATAAACGTTTATAGTTTAGGCTCTAGAGTTTGGGGCTCTATAGTTTAGGGCAAAATCCAGAAATTGGAGGCAGCATTTCCGGCATCGATTTCTGTACTAAAAAATCGCATTTTGAAGCTCGGTCCAGGCCAATCCTGGGGGACCCCCCACGGATGGTCCTAAACTATAAACGTTTCTATAGTTTGGGAGCCAACCTTTATAGTTTAGCGGCTAAACTATAAACGTCTATAGTTTAGGAGTCAGGCTTTATAGTTTAGCGCCGAAACTATAACGTTTATAGTTTAGGCTCTAGAGTTTGGGGCTCTATAGTTTAGGGCAAAATCCAGAAATTGGAGGCAGCATTTCCGGCATCGATTTCTGTACTAAAAAATCGCATTTTGAAGCTCGGTCCAGGCCAATCCTGGGGGACCCCCCACGGCTGGTTCTAAACTATAAACGTTTCTATGGTTTGGGAGCCAACCTTTATAGTTTAGCGGCTAA
This sequence comes from Symbiodinium natans, assembly GCA_905221605.1. Classification (NCBI taxonomy): domain Eukaryota; class Dinophyceae; order Suessiales; family Symbiodiniaceae; genus Symbiodinium; species Symbiodinium natans. Next base: position 7,311 of record CAJNDS010001626.1, on the reverse strand, counting down.
ACTATAAACGTTTATAGTCTAGGGGTCAGGCTTTATAGTTTAGCGCCGAAACTATAAACGTCTATAGTTTAAGAGCCCCTCTTTATAGTTTAGCGCCTAAACTATAAACGTCTATAGTTTCGGAGCCATTCTTTATAGTTTAGCGCCTAAACTATAAACGTTTACAGTTTCGGAGCCTTCTTTATAGTTTAGCGCCTAAACTATAAACGTCTATAGTTTAGGAGCCACTCTTTATAGTTTAGCGCCTAAACTATAAACGTCTATAGTTTAGGAGCCCCTCTTTATAGTTTAGCGCCTAAACTATAAACGTTTACAGTTTCGGAGCCCCTCTTTATAGTTTAGCGCCTAAACTATAAACGTTTACAGTTTAGGAGCCCCCTTTATAGTTTAGCGCCTAAACTATAAACGTTTACAGTTTAGGAGCCCCTCTTTATAGTTTAGCGCCTAAACTATAAACGTCTATAGTTTCGGAGCCATTCTTTATAGTTTAGCGCCTAAACTATAAACGTTTACAGCTTAGGAGCCCCTCTTTATAGCTTAGCGCCTAAACTATAAACGTTTACAGTTTAGGAGCCACTCTTTATAGTTTAGCGCCTAAACGATAAACGTCTATAGTTTCGGAGCCACTCTTTATAGTTTAGCGCCTAAACTATAAACGTCTATAGTTTAGGAGCCACTCTTTATAGTTTAGCGGCTAAACTATAAACGTCTATAGTTTAGGAGCCCCTCTTTATAGTTTAGCGCCGAAACTATAAACGTCTATAGTTTAAGAGCCCCTCTTTATAGTTTAGCGCCTAAACTATAAACGTCTACAGTTTCGGAGCCATTCTTTACAGTTTAGCGCCTAAACTATAAACGTTTACAGTTTAGGAGCCCCTCTTTATAGTTTAGCGCCTAAACTATAAACGTCTACAGTTTAGGAGCCACTCTTTATAGTTTAGCGCCTAAACTATAAACGTCTTTAATTTAGGAGCCCCTCTCTATAGTTTAGCGCCTAAACGATAAACGTCTATAATTTAGGAGCCCCTCTTTATAGTTTAGCGCCTAAACTATAAACGTCTATAGTTTCGGAGCCACTCTTTATAGTTTAGGGCCTAGACAATAAGCGTTTACAGTTTAGGAGCCCCTCTTTATAGTTTAGCGCCTAAACTATAAACGTTTACAGTTTAGGAGCCCCCCTTTATAGTTTAGCCCCTAAACTATAGACGTCTATAGTTTAAGAGCCACTCTTTATAGTTTAGCGCCTAAACTAGTAAGGTCCATAGGTCAGGAGCCAACCTGTATAGTTCAGCGCCTCAACTATAAACGTCTATAGTTTAGGAGCCAAGCTTGATAGTTTAGCGCCTAAACTATAAACGTCTATAGTTTAGGAGCCGCTCTTATAGTTTAACGCCAACACTACAAACGTCTACAGTTTATAGGGGTCGCTTTCTATAGTTTGGCATAAACGGTACCCCCGCGGGCCTAAACTGTGAACGGTACCCCCACGCGGATTTTCGGACATTGGCTAAACTATAAACGTCGAACATTTGGGGCCACTTTCTACAGTTTGTGCAAAACGGTACCCCCTACGCGGATTTGCGGACTTTGGCTACACTGTAAGCGTCTATAGCTTAGGGGCCACTGTCTATAGTTTGGCACCTGATCTGTAAACGGTGCCCTCACGCGGATTTTCGGATGTTGGCCTAGACTGTAAACGGTACCCCCACGCGCATTTTCGGCCTTTGGCTGAACTATAAACGTCGACAGTTTTTGGGGCCACCTTCTACAGTTTGGCGCCTAAACTGTAAACGGTACCCCCACGCGGATTTTCGGACTTTGGCTAAACTATAAACGTCTTTAGTTTAGGGGCCACTTTCTATAGTTTGGCACCTAAACTGCAAGCGGTGCCCCCACGCGGATTTTCGGACTTTGGCTAAGCTATAAACACCTATAGTTTTAGGGGTCACTTTCTATAGTTTGGCACCTGAACTGTAAATTGTAACCTCACGTGGATTTTCGGACTTTTGCGAACCTATAAACGTCTATAGTTTAGGGGCACTTTCAAACTGTAAGCGGTACCCCCGCGCGGATTTTCGGACTTTGGCTAAACTATAAACGTTTATAGCTTAGGGGCGACTTTCTATTGTTCGGCACTTAACTATAAATGGTACCCCCGCGCGGATTCGACTGTGGCTACACTATAAACGTTGAAAGTTTGGGGCCACTTTCTATAGTTTGCCACCTAAACTGTAAACGTTACCCCCACACGGGTTTTCGGACTTTGGCTAAACTATAAACGTCTATAGTTCAGGGGCCACTTTCTATAGTTCGGCACCTAAACTATATATGGTACCCCCACGCGGTTTTTCGGACTTTGGCTAAACTATAAACGTTGAAAGTTTGGGGCCACTTTCTACAGTTTGGCACCTAAACTGCAAACGCTACCCCCACGCGGATTTTCGGACTTTGTTTAAACTATAAGCGTCTATAATTTAGGGGCCACTTTCTATAGTTTGGCACTTGAACTGTAAACGGTACCCCACGCGGATTTCCGGCCTTTGGCTAAGCCATGCTAAGTCATAAACAAGGTGGAGGCAACGTGCAAGGAAGGTGGAAGCAAGCGGAAACAAGGTGGAAGGAAGGTGGAAGCAAGGTGGCAGCAAGATGGAAGCAAGGTTGAAGAACGGTAGAAGCAAGGTGGAAGCAAGGTGGAAGCAAAGTGCAAGCAACGTGGAAGCGAGCTGGAAGCAAGGTGGAAGCAGGGTGGAATCACTAGCTACGGTCAGCCGCCGCCGATGTTTTTGCCCCCCGGGGGCAAAACCTCCAATCAATGAACGGTTTTCCCCCGGGACGCAAAACCTCCGGTCTTTCCATGCTCGCAAAACCTCCAATCGACACAGAAATGCTTCGCGGATCTACAGGAGGCGTAAAGCCTCCAATCAATGCAAAGATGGTTTTCCCTCGGGCGCAAAACCTCCAATCAATGCAACGGTCTTTCCCCCGGGCGCAAAACCTCCGGTGGGCCCAAATGGCTTCGCGATTCATATGTTGATCGAGCACGAGAACGGTGCTCAAAAGCTACATCCAACCAGTGATGTCTTTCCCCCGACAGCACCTCGGATCTGTATCCTGATATAGCACAAGTACCGGGCTTAATACCTGCCTTTGGTGTCGTGCCAGGACGGTGCTTAAACGCTGCCTTTCCCCCGCCGCTGTTTTTCTCCCGGGCGCAAAACCTCCAATCAACGCAACGGTCTTTCCCCCAGGCATGAACCCTCCCTGCTGGCACAATCAACGCAACGGTCTTTCTCCCGGGCATAAGACCTCCCTGCTGGCAAAACCTCCGGTCGACCCAAAAAAATGCTTCGCGGATGTACACGCTGATAGAGCACAAGCACGGTGCTCAAAAGCTACGTCTAACAAGCCACGTCCTCCTCCCGACAGCAGAACCTCCAATCAACTCGCGGTCGACCCACCTGTGGATTGACATAACACAAGTACCGGGTTCGAAAGCTACGGTCAACCACCGACGTCTTCCCCCGGGCAGAAACCTCCGTTCGACCCAAACATGCTCTTCGGTTTTCTTTGTGATCTGAGCACCAGTACAGTGCTTAACAGCTACGGTCAACCATCGGTCTCTTTCCCCCGGGTGCAAAACCTCCGGTTGACCCCCCCTGCAAGACTAGCAGGCTGCAAGAGGACTAAGATCGTGGTGGAACAAACAAGCAACTTTGACTAGGGTGTAATACACCCCGACAAGAACACATACAAGAAGGGCGGCGAGAAAAAAACAAGAGAGTTTCCTAAACATGAGTTTAGGAAACTAAACCCTAAAAGGCGGAGCTGGCTAAGGGTGGGAGCCGCACTTGACGGCGCGGGAGGGAAACGCGTGAAATGATGTGGCCGAAGCAAGGCCCCATTCTCAGTGGCCTTGAGCGTGCTCCGGAACCGAAACAAATTTCAAGTTTGTTCGCCCGTCCGGCCATGTCATATCCTTCTCCAGCTTCGGCGCAAACCCTAAACCCTAAACCCTAAACCCTAAACCCTAAACCCTAAACCCTAAACCCTAAACCCTAAACCCTAAACCCTAAACCCAAAACCCTAAACCCTAAACCCTAACCCCTAAACCTAAACCCTAAACCCTAAACCCTAAACCCTAAACCCTAAACCCTAAACCCTAAACCCTAAACCCTAAACCCTAAACCCTAAACCCTAAACCCTAAACCCTAAACCCTAAACCCTACACCTAAACCCTAAACCCTAAACCCTAAACCCTAAACCCTAAACCCTAAACCCTAAACCCTAAACCCTAAACCCTAAACCCTAAACCCTAAACCCTAAACCCTAAACCCTAAACCCTAAACCCTAAACCCTAAACTCAGGCGTGGCTGGTGGGGGAGCTTCGCTCCTTTCCCACCAGCCGAGCCGCCCCAAGCAAGTGGCTGCATGGGCATCGCACATACAATATGCCTATACAGCAGTTCAACTGTCTTACCAGAGAGCGTGCCGTGCCACCGCTAGGCAGTGGAGCGGTGTCAGTACTGACAATATATTATATATATACTCCAAAACCTGCCCGAAATCACGGTTAAACTATAAAGATTTCTATAGTTTTGCGTCTAAACTATAAACGTTTATAGTTTAGGCTCTATAGTTTTGGCTCTAAACTATAGACGTTTATAGTTTAGCGTCTATAGCTTAGGGCTTTATAGTTTAGGCTTTATAGTTTAGCGGCTAAACTATAAACGTCTATAGTTTAGGAGTCAGGCTTTATAGTTTAGCGCCGAAACTATAGACGTTTATAGTTTAGGCTCTAGAGTTTGGGGCTCTATAGTTTAGGGCAAAATCCAGAAATTGGAGGCAGCATTTCCGGCGTCGATTTCTGTACTAAAAAATCGCATTTTGAAGCTCGGTCCAGGCCAATCCTGGGGGACCCCCCACGGATGGTCCTAAACTATAAACGCTTCTATAGTTTAGGAGCCAACCTTTATAGTTTAGCGGCTAAACTATAAACGTTTATAGTTTAGGGGTCAAGCTTTATAGTTTAGCGCTGAAACTATAAACGTTTATAGTTTAGGCTCTAGAGTTTGGGGCTCTATAGTTTAGGGCAAAATCCAGAAATTGGAGGCAGCATTTCCGGCATCGATTTCTGTACTAAAAAATCGCATTTTGAAGCTCGGTCCAAGCCAATCCTGGGGGACCCCCCACGGATTGTCCTAAACTATAAACGCTTCTATAGTTTAGGAGCCAACCTTTATAGTTTAGCGGCTAAACCATAAACGTTTATAGTTTGGGGGTCAAGCTTTATAGTTTAGCGCCGAAACTATAAACGTTTATAGTTTAGGCTCTAGAGTTTGGGGCTCTATAGTTTAAGGCAAAATCCAGAAATTGGAGGCAGCATTTCCGGCATCGATTTCTGTACTAAAAAATCGCATTTTGAAGCTCGGTCCAGGCCAATCCTGGGAGACCCCCCACGGATGGTCCTAAACTATAAACGTCTATAATGTGGGAGCCAACCTTTATAGTTTAGCGCCTAAACTATAAACGTCTATAGTTTAGGAGCCACTCTTTATAGTTTAGCGCCTAAACTATAAACGTCTATAGTTTAGGAGCCACTCTTTATAGTTTAGCGCCTAAACTATAAACGTCTATAGTTTAGGAGCCAACCTTTATAGTTTAGCGCCTAAACTATAAACGTCTATAGTTTAGGAGCCACTCTTTATAGTTTAGCGCCTCAACTATAAACGTCTATAGTTTAGGAGCCACTCTTTATAGTTTAGCGCCTAAACTATAAACGTCTATACTTTAGGAGCCCCTCTTTATAGTTTAGCGCCTAAACTATAAACGTCTATAATTTAGGAGCCAACCTTTATAGTTTAGCGGCTAAACTATAAACGTCTATAGTTTAGGAGTCAGGCTTTATAGTTTAGCGCCGAAACTATAGACGTTTATAGTTTAGACTCTGTAGTTTGGGGCAAAAATCAGAAGAAATTGGAGGCAGCATTTCGGGCATCGATTTCTGTACTAAAAATCGCACTTTTTAAGCTGGGTCCAGGCCAATCCTGGGGGACCCCCCACGGATGTTCCTAAACTATAAACGTTTATAGTTTAGGAGCCAACCTTTATAGTTTAGCGGCTAAACTATAAACGTTTATAGTTTAGGGGTCAAGCTTTATAGTTTAGCGCCGAAACTATGAACGTTTATAGTTTAGGCTCTAGAGTTGGGGCTCTATAGTTTAGGGCGAAATCCAGAAATTGGAGGCAGCATTTCCCGCATCGATTTGTGTACTAAAAAATCGCATTTTGAAGCTCGGTCCAGGCCAATCCTGGGGGACCCCCCACGGATGGTCCTAAACTATAAACGCTTCTATAGTTTAGGAGCCAACCTTTATAGTTTAGCGCCTAAACTATAAACGTCTATAGTTTAGGAGCCCCTCTTTATAATTTAGTGCCTAAACTATAAACGTCTATAGTTTAGGAGCCCCTCTTTATAGTTTAGCGCCTAAACTATAAACGTTTACAGTTTCGGAGCCACTCTTTATAGTTTAGCGCCTAAACTATAAACGTCTATAGTTTAGGAGCCACTCTTTATAGTTTAGCGCCTAGACTATAAGCGTTTACAGTTTAGGAGCCCCTCTTTATAGTTTAGCGCCTAAACTATAAACGTTTACAGTTTCGGAGCCCCTCTTTATAGTTTAGCGCCTAAACTATAAACGTCTATAGTTTTGGAGCCACTCTTTATAGTTTAGCGCCTAGACTATAAGCGTTTACAGTTTAGGAGCCCCTCTTTATAGTTTAGCGCCTAAACTATAAACGTTTACAGTTTAGGAGCCCCCCTTTATTGTAAACGGTACCCCCACGCGGATTTTCGGACTTTGGCTAAACTATAAACGTCTTTAGTTTAGGGGCCACTTTCTATAGTTTGGCACCTAAACTGCAAGCGGTGCCCCCACGCGGATTTTCGGACTTTGGCTAAGCTATAAACACCTATAGTTTTAGGGGTCACTTTCTGTAGTTTGGCACCTGAACTGTAAATTGTAACCTCACGTGGATTTTCGGACTTTTGCGAACCTATAAACGTCTATAGTTTAGGGGCACTTTCAAACTGTAAGCAGTACCCCCGCGCGGATTTTCGGACTTTGGTTAAACTATAAACGTTTATAGTTTAGGGGCGACTTTCTATTGTTCGGCACTTACACTATAAATGGTACCCCCGCGCGGATTTTCGACTGTGGCTACACTATAAACGTTGAAAGTTTGGGGCACTTTCTATAGTTTGGCACCTAAACTGTAAACGTTACCCCTACACGGGTTTTCGGACTTTGGCTA
>CAJNDS010001625.1:2500-12621 GCA_905221605.1 Symbiodinium natans | reverse complement strand
CCCCACCACCCCCCAGCCGCCCCCAGCCCTCAGCCCCCAGCCCTCAGCCCCCAGCCCCCAGCCCCCAGCCCCCAAGCCCCCAGCCCCCAGCCCAGCCCCCAGCTCTTCCAGCCCAGCCCCAGCCCCAGCCCCAGCCCCAGTGCCAGCCCCAGCCCTCCAGCTCCAGCCCCAGCCCCAGCCCCAGCCCCAGCCCCAGCCCCAGAACCAGCCACCACCCCAGCCCCAGCACCAGCCCAGCCCCAGCCCCCGCCCCAGCCCCAGCCCCAGCCCCAGCCCCAGCCCCCAAAATGAAATGCAATTTAAAAAAAAAAAAACCGGTCAAAACCCGGTCAAAACCCGGTCAAAACTTTTTGGGACCCAAACCCTATACAATTTCTATAAACCCTAAACCCTAAACCCTAAACCCTAAACCCTAAACCCTAAACCCTTGGTATCTTTTTGGTTTGTCCCGAACTCTTTCTCCTTTCATATTTTTCAATTTACTTAAACCTGTTTTAGGTCCATAGGTTCAATTTACTTAAACCCTAAACCCTAAACCCTGGGAAAAGTGGGGGAGTAGGGGGGGGGGGGGGGGGGGGGGGGGGGGGGGGGGGGGGGGGGGGGGGGGGGGGGGGGGGGGGGGGGAGGGGGGGAGTGGGGAGTGGGGAGTGAGTGATTTAGCCCCACAGCCCCACCAGCCCCACAGCCCCAGCCCCACAGCCCCAGCCCCACAGCCCCACAGCCCAGCCCCCAGCCCCCAGCCCAGGCCCTCAGCCCCCAGCCCCCAGACCCTCCAGCCCCCCAACCCACCCCCGCAGCCCCAGCCCCCACCCGCGCCCAACCCCCAGCCCCCCAGACCCCCCCCAGCCCCCACCAGCCCCCAGCCCCCAGCCCCCCCCCAGCCCCAGCCCCCAGCCCCCCCGTAGCCCCCAGCCCCCACCCTTCACAGCCCCAGCCCCAGCCCCAGCCCCAGCCCCAAAACATAAAAAATAAGTTCAAAACAAACAAAACGTTTCGGTCAAAACTTTCGCTCAAAACTTTCGCTCAAAACTTTCGCTCAAAACTTTCGCTCAAAACGTATTGGGACCCAAACCCTATACAATTTCTATCAACCCTAAACCCCTAAACCCTAAACCCTATACCTTCAAGGCCAGGATAAATACAAATTACCTATGGTGCTTCACTGGCGAACCCTAAACCCTAAACCCTAAACCCTAACCTAGTGGGGGAGTGGGGGGGTAAGGGAGTGGGGGAGTGGGGGAGTGGGGGAGTGGGGGAGTGGGGGAGTGGGGGAGTGGGGGAGTGGGGGAGTGGGGGAGTGGGGGAGTGGGGGAGTGGGGAGTGGGGGAGTGGTGGGGGAGTGGGGGAGTGGGGGAGTGGGGGAGTGAGTGGGGGGAGTGGGGGGGGAGTGGGGGAGTGGGGGTGGGGCGGAAGTGGGAGGAGTGGGGGGGAAGTGGGGGGAGTGGGGGAGTAGGGGAGGTGGGGGAGGGTTGGGGGAGTGGGGGGAAGTGGGGGGAGTGGGAAGATGGGGGGTAAAGTGGGGGGAGTGTGGGGAGTGAGGGGAGTGGTGGGAGGTGGGTGGCTTGGGGGGAGTGGGGGGAGTGGGAGGAGTGGGGTAGTGGAGGGGGGTGGGAATGTGGGGGTAGTGTGGGCCCCAGCCCCACCCCCCCAGCCCCAGCCCCAGCCCCAGCCCCAGCCCCAGCCCCAGCCCCAGCCCCAGCCCCAGCCCCAGCCCCACCAGCCCCACCAGCCCCACCAGCCCCACCAGCCCCACCAGCCCCAGCAGCCCCAGCAGCACCAGCCCCAGCAGCACCAGCCCCAGCAGCACCAGCCCCAGCAGCACCAGCCCCAGCCCCAGCCCCAGCCCCAGCCCCAGCCCCAGCCCCAGCCCCAGCCCCAGCCCCAGCCCCAGCCCCAGCCCCAGCAATCATTGGAGCAAAAGCAAAAAAACAAAACCCGACAAAACCCGGCAAATCCCTGCAAAACCCTGCAAAACCCGGCAAACCCCGCACTGCCCCTCCAGCCAAGCCCCCCCCAAAAAAAAAAAAAACAAAAACGAAGTAGCAAAAGTTAAAAAACAAAACCCCCCAAAACCCCATTCGGAAGGGCTCTCGGCCCCGAACCTTGGAGTTTTATCATTCGGAAGGGCAATCTGTTCCGAACCTTGGAGTTTTATCATTCGGAAGGGCTCTCGGTCCCAAACCTTGGAGGTTTATCATTCGGAAGGGCAATCTGTTCCGAACCTTGGAGTTTTATCATTCGGAAGGGCTCTCGGTCCCGAACCTTGGAGGTTTATCATTCGGAAGGGCTTTCGGTCCCGAACCTTGGAGTTTTATCATTCGGAAGGGCTCTCGGTCCCAAACCTTGGAAGTTTATCATTCGGAAGGGATATCTGTTCCGAACCTTGGAGGTTTATCATTCAGAAGGGCTTTCGGTCCCGAACCTTGGAGTTTTATCATTCAGAAGGGCTTTCGGTCCCGAACCTTGGAGTTTTATCATTCGGAAGGGCTCTCGGCCCCGAACCTTGGAGATTTATCATTCGGAAGGTAAACCCCTGAACCCTAAACCCTAAACCCTAAACCCTAAACCCTCAAGACAAAATAAATAGAAATTGTATGTGGTATCATTCTGAATTTCCCAAGTTATTTGTCTAAACCCCTAAACCCTAAACCCTAAACCCTAAACCCTAAACCCTAAACCCTAAACCCTAAACCCTCAAGACAAAATAAATAGAAATTGTATGTGGTATCATTCTGAATTTCCCAAGTTATTTGTCTATAGGGTTTAGGGTTTAGGGTTTAGGGTTTAGGGTTTAGGTGAATTTCCCATGTTATTTGTCTAAACAGCTGACAAGCTGAGTTTAAGTAAATTAATTCAAACCGCTTTTGGCAAGCCGAATATTCAATTCACTTCAATTCACTTCAACTCAAACCCCCGCAGACCCCCAGACACCCCCAGATCCCTCACAGCTGACAAGCCGAGTGAAGCAAATTAGTGCAAAGCCGAATATTCAGTAAAAAGCCCCAGGACCAGGAGGCCTCGGGAGGCAAAACCCAAATTAGGCCCGAAATAAGCAGCCCCAGCCCCAGCCATCCCCCAACAGCCAGCAGCCCACCCCACCCCACCCCAGCCTCAGGTTTAGCCCCAGCCCCCCAGGTCCGAAGCAGGATGCTAGTTGAACACGCTCGGTCCCCGAAGAAGCATCATGCTAGTTGAACACTGTCAGTCGGAAGAGCTCTCGGTCCCGAACCTTGGAGGTTTATCATTCGGAAGGGCTCTCGGTCCCGAACCTTGGAGGTTTATCATTCGGAAGGGCTCTCGGTCCCGAACCTTGGAGTTTTATCAATCGGAAGGGCAATCTGTTCCGAACCTTGGAGTTTTATCATTCGGAAGGGCTTTCGGTCCCGAACCTTGGAGTTTTATCATTCGGAAGGGCTCTCGGTCCCGAACCTTGGAGGTCTATCATTCGGAATGGCAATCTGTTCCGAACCTTGGAGGTTCATCATTCGGAAGGGCTTTCGGTCCCGAACCTTGGAGTTTTTTTTCATTCGGAAGGGCTCTCGGTCCCGAACCTTGGAGGTTTATCATTCGGAAGGGCTCTCGGCCCCGAACCTTGGAGGTTTATCATTCGGAAGAGCAATCTGTTCCGAACCTTGGAGTTTTATCATTCGGAAGGGCTCTCGACCCCGAACCTTGGAGATTTATCATTCGGAAGGGCAATCTGTTCCGAACCTTGGAATTTTATCATTCGGAAGGGCTCTCGGTCCCGGACCTTGGAGGTTTATCATTCGGAAGGGCTTTCGGTCCCGAACCTTGGAATTTTATCATTCGGAAGGGCTCTCGGTCCCAAACCTTGGAGGTTTATCATTCGGAAGGGAAATCTGTTCCGAACCTTGGAGGTTTATCATTCAGAAGGGCTTTCGGTCCCGAACCTTGGAGTTTTATCATTCAGAAGGGCTTTCGGTCCCGAACCTTGGAGTTTTATCATTCGGAAGGGCTCTCGGCCCCGAACCTTGGAGATTTATCATTCGGAAGGTAAACCCCTGAACCCTAAATCCTAAACCCTAAACCCTCAAGACAAAATAAATAGAAATTGTATGTGGTATCATTCTGAATTTCCCAAGTTATTTGCCTAAACAGCTGACAAGCAGCGTTTGAGTAAACTAATCCAAAACGCTTCTGGGAGGCCGAGTTTAAGTAAATTGATTCCTTTTACTACTACGAGGCAAAATATTCAATTTACTTAAACTTGCCTCCCCTGACCTCCCCCTCGAAACCCCCTCCCGCCCCTTTCGGCACCTTTCGGCCCCCCACCGCCCTAAGAATTCTATCCATAATAAAAAACATTGATATTCAAATTAAATATCCATTGAAATCCTCAAAATAAATTGAAAATAATTCTAGAAACCTCGAATTAGATTTTAAAATAGATTCTGAAATATCCGAAGGTTTCTTGAGTTATTATGATTCTATATTTATAAAAATTCATGAAAATCCATTAATATTCTGATCATAAATGACCTAATATATTTTCAGATTTCCAAGAAGTATTGAATCCTTGCCAACCCAAAAAATCATTAATATTTCTATTGGAATTCTCTATATCATTCAGAAGTCTATCCATAATATTATTTTGATTTTCAAAAAAACTTAAAATAATTTGAAAGTATGATGTTCTGAGGTATCCGAAGATTCATTGAATCCTTGTAAAACCTCAAATTCATGAAAATCTCAATTGGAATCTCTATAGCTTTCAGAATTCTATCCATAATATAATTCTTTGGTTTTCAAATCAAATATCCTATTGAAAACCTCAAAATATATTTAAATGATTCAGAATCAAAAGAATTCTATCCATAAAAGAAATTTTGGTATTCAATTATCATTCGGAAGGGCTTTCGGTCCCGAACCTTGGAGTTTTTTTTCATTCGGAAGGGCTCTCGGTCCCGAACCTTGGAGGTTTATCATTCGGAAGGGCTCTCGGCCCCGAACCTTGGAGGTTTATCATTCGGAAGGGCAATCTGTTCCGAACCTTGGAGTTTTATCATTCGGAAGGGCTCTCGGTCCCGAACCTTGGAGGTTTATCATTCGGAAGGGCTTTCGGTCCCGAACCTTGGAGTTTTATCATTCGGAAGGGAAATCTGTTCCGAACCTTGGAGGTTTATCATTCGGAAGGGCAATCTGTTCCGAACCTTGGAGGTCTATCATTCAGAAGGGCTTTCGGTCCCGAACCTTGGAGGTTTATCATTCGGAAGGGCTCTCGGCCCCGAACCTTGGAGGTTTATCATTCGGAAGGGCAATCTGTTCCGAACCTTGGAGTTTTATCATTCGGAAGGGCTCTCGGTCCCGAACCTTGGAGGTTTATCATTCGGAAGGGCAATGTGTTCCGAACCTTGGAGTTTTATCATTCGGAAGGGCTTTCGGTCCCGAACCTTGGAGTTTTTTTTCATTCGGAAAGGCTCTCGGTCCCAAACCTTGGAGGTTTATCATTCGGAAGGGCAATCTGTTCCGAACCTTGGAGGTTTATCATTCGGAAACAAAAACACGTTCCGGGACAGTCAGCCCCCCATTCGAAGGAGGAATGCTATACGTTTTCATATGTCTCTGCCATTATATTCTCTCTTTCTCTCTTTCTCTCTGTCTCTCTTTCTTTTTGTCTCTCTCTCTCTCTCTCTCGTTCTCTCTATCTCTCTCTCTCTCTCTCTCCCTCTCGGAGTTGTTTGCATCGCGGAGAACTCCACCCCTCAGAATCAAAAGAATATACCATCAAGGATGCGGGAGGCTAGTGACTTACGCACCCACGTCCCGCATCCCTTCAACAGCGCCGCTCACTTCCGGCTGGACTCTGCCTCACAAAGCGATACAAAGGACAAAATCACGACATGCGACATGCATTGATTTCATCTATCCACGTCGCCTTGCGCTTGAGGCCTCTTGGCGCTTTCCAGACGTTTCTCCCTTCGGAGTTACGATCCTGACGCTGCTCATTCCGCACTTTGGAAACAGGTTATCTAGCCCTATGCATCACTGTGCAGCCTTAGTGAACTTGAGTTTGGCCAAGGCGAGCCCAACCTACAAACAACGAATCATGCAACGTACGTGCACATCATAGAAATATGCAGTTATACAGCTGTGACATGTTATGAAACGGCCTCTCGTACAGTCACCTGCCGCTTGACGAAGGGGAGACGGTTCAGCTTAGCAGCGACATCCTCGGCGCTGACAGGGTCCTGGAGCCATGCGAGACTAAGAGCAGGGGGCAAATTCTTCAACTGTGTAATTACAAGTCATAGCAGTCACATAACCCAAGAACTTGCTCGACGAGCACCTGCAGCTGAAAGATGTCCACGTAACCTGCGACATCCAAGCAACGTCGCCCAAACAATGCATGTTGACACACTCCCTCGACGCCGCAATACGAATTCGGAATCCCGGTATCTTTCTGAATTCAAGACACTGTTCTTGATGATGTCGGCAACATCACCATCGTCTGCATCCTGTACAAGACAACCTCTCATACAGCGTCGGAATAAATGCCAACCTCTGCAAGCCTCCTCTTGACCACGGGGCACGAACTTCCCGGAGGCACAATAAACGATGCGACCTTGCCGCCGCTCCCAATTGATGGATGTACGACTGCCTTTCTCCTGCTTGGAGAGGCACAGTAAAACAATGACTGAATTTCTAAGTGAGAGGACACATACCAAGTTCGTGAGCAAAAAACGAACAAGAATAAAAGCTGCATGCCAGGCTTTCGTCACCTCACGTTCCTGTCCTTGATGGAGGACACACCGAAGCAATCCATGAGCTCACGGTTAGCCTCCGCTTCTTTGGCCGTCCGCTTTGCTTCATCGTTGCCGTGACCACCCGGACCGTAGTGATCAGCAGCAACTGCAATGTACTCGCACCTAGGACGATTGATCGATGCTTATGCCATCAAGCTAGCTTGTCCACAAACATGCAACGCCACCATACTTCGCCATGCACAACGGCTCTATGCAAAGCTGCATTGGCCGAGGTGCCGGATGTTAAACCCAGCCGCAGCGAAGCCCAAGCTAGTGAGGATCCAATCCTTTGGACAGGACCAAGCCCTTACCGTCCCAAAAATGGTAACGACAACAACATGTTGCGGACAAGGCTCGGATTTGGGCGCGAGAACCTCGGGATAAACGAGCTCCTTTGTCCGCCGGCGTACCTGGATTAACCGAAAATTGCCAGCAGGCTACAGGTTCTTCGTGCGACGACGCACCTGAAGAGAGTCCATTATCGTCACCAAGTTCGTCTTGAACGCCTGAAGACAAGAGAGTTACAGAGAATCTGCCATTCCAAAACACATCCGGTCTCATGCGCGCGGAATGCTGCTGTAGCAAGCTTTGAAACTCGAAACAAAGTCAACAGAATGCAGCCACATAGAGCCGGTCAAACAAGTGAGACTGAACCTTTTGCTTAAGTTTCATTCAGCAAAGCTGCGTCTTCCGGACGACAATGGAGCGGGTTGCTGCTGACGAAGCCAGCAAGCAAACCCCCGTAGGTGTAGAGACCCTCGACCATCACCTCATGACAAAAGTTGCTCACATTTGCCTGTGAAGTGGACTAAGTCAATATCCAATTCACACAACTCCAAACTACCGAGACCTCAATAGCGCGACGCAGGTCTTTCCGAGTACATTTCGTGATGAGCTTCTTTTCGGAGTTCTCACCTGGTGTAACATATCGACCCAAAAGAACGACACAGCAGCAAAAGACAACCGCCCGCCTACGAAGGCTCGATTCACACCACGGATGTCGTCAACTGCCTTGATGATGAAAGGGCAGTTGATCTTGTGACCAAGGTCCGGAAAGTCCTCATGCCATCTATTTCCCCACCCGCAACACTTTCCCGCATAATTGTGTCTCCAACACTGACCACCTGCTGGAGCAAGCTAACCTCTCAAAGTAGTATGTTGCCAATGCTTGCAACTTGCAAATCATGTTCATTGTATGTGTGTGTGTGTTTTGTTGTGATGCAATCCTCGGAGCCGAGGTAAGCATCGGCAGCAGCCAGGCCGCGTGTCGGTTCCGCAAGGACTTTGAAGTCGAGCCCCATTTTCGACAGGAAGCTCTTGTATTTTCTCACCTTTCCACAGAAGTCAGCCCCCCCAACAAAATAAATCCGACAGAACTCTTTCGTGAACTGCTTCTAAGCATGTCTCTGTCACGGTGCAAAGATGTTTGTGTGTGTGTGTGCTGCAGCAGCACCTCACGCACGACCTTAATCTTCACACCCTATGTCCCCATTCATAAAAATGAAAATGAAAATCCTCCAAATGTGAGCCTCGGCTTTCGGGACCACCACATACTTTGCGTTGTCAGGAAACATTTCCTGCGAACTAGCAATCAATTGTGACTGCACAGAAGCGCTACAAGGCAATGATGAATCAACAGGAATGGTTGCTTTCAACATCGATTGCAGACAAACGCACTCGTGACAAACATCCCAAAATCCTGCAAGATCGGCCCTGAGGTGAACTCGTCCACGCTGGAGCGCCCCTGCGAAACTTAGCGACTGACTAGTTGGCGCCACCAACAAGATTTGCAAAAGCTAGCATTACAAGGCCTTGGACACCACGATCACGGGAAGCGAAACAAAGTCCGGGAGGAAGGCCATAGCGGCGAGGGGCTGCGCAGAAGAAGTCGAGCAAAGTTGTTTCGAGCAATAAAGCTCGATGAAGGAATGCTTTGAAGTGGATTTCAACTGGCAAACAGGGCACCTGCACTAAGCGTCACCGATGACACTATAGCATGTTTCTTCTCTCACTTTCTTTTTCCCTGTAATAGTTATCTAGAGAGCCTTCCCACAGCCTTCTGGTTGTCTTCCTGTCTTCCTGGAGCCTTCCCGGAGTACTTCCAGGCCTTCCCCGCCCGAGCCCCAGCAATCTCTGACTTAAGGCTCCCACTCCAGTACTTTCTGGCCTACGGCTCCAGCCTCGGCAGTTTCTGGCTTAAGCCTGCCTATTCGATTATCATTTGGGAGGCCTTGGGTTCCGAAGCTTATTGGATTATCGTTCGGAAGACCTTGGGTTCCGAACCTTATTGGACTATCATTCGGGAGGCCTTGGGTTCCGAACCTTACAGACTCTGAAAGGTTTCGATCTCAGTGGTTTAAAGAAACCCTTCAAGCTCTAAAGGGTTTGAAAGGTTTATGGAAACCCCGCAGACTCTGAAGGGTTTAATGAAACCCATTGAGACTCTTGAAGGGTTTCAAGAACCCCTTCACCATTCAGGCTCTGAAGAGTTTCGGAAAACCCTTCAGACTCCGAAGGGTTTGGGGAAACCCTTCAGGCTCTGAAGGGCTTAGAGAAAACCTTCAGGTTACGAAAACCCTTCAGGCACCGAAGGTTTTAGAGAAACCCTTCAGGCTCTGCAGATCTCATTGGTTCGGTTTTCGACAGCAAATCCAAACGACTCGAAAAGAACATAGTTTTAGGGTTTAGGGTTCTGAGGGTTTCGGGTTTATAAAAATTGTATAGGGTTTGTCTCGAAAAGAACCACATCCCCACCCACACCCCCACCACGCCCACCACTTTCGGCAGCATTTCCACACCACCCCGGAGGTAGCTGCCACGGCGCCTTGAAGACCTTTTTTAAGGGGTGTCCTTCCCCTGTAGGGATACCCTTCCCCCGATAGAGCAACACAAGCATCAGACCAACGACGATTTTGCGAAAGCAACCCAGAACCTACCGTAACCACGCAACGGGCAATCCTGCAGCCAATAAGAGCTCCTCAGTATCAATCCTCAGTATCAATCACGCATACCGTTCGGTTCTCAGTGGCACGTCCACTGCACCCAAAAAACACCTGCCAATGGTATCCCTGCTCCTCTCCTTTCCCCCCCTTTCTCATGTTCAAAAGGCCCCCTTCCCCTAAAAATCGTTTCTGAAGCCTGTGCCTTAACGCTTTGTTTCAAGCCTTTTCAAGCCTCAATAAAATCTACCGGTATCCCAGACGGCTCTCCCGACTATGGCTCGTGTTTTTGTTTCCGGGGAAACAAAAACACGTTCCGGGACAGTCAGCCCCCCTCTCAAAAGAGGGATGCTGCCGCGGCGTCCCAAAACCGCGACCCCCGTCTGAAGACCCGCCAAGACGTGCCAACATTCCAAGA